>SRMA01026988.1:318300-531368 GCA_007224835.1 Danionella cerebrum
GGGGGGGTGCACTAGCAGCAGCTGATTTAAGATTTTATTTAATAACGTATAAATATACTATAAATAAACCCTGTTTTACAGGCCAAAAATTTTTACAGAGCTAAAGGAAACAGGGAGTACCACAGAGAACATTTTAATTGAAAATAGAAACTCATTATTATGACATTTCTGAATGCGGTATGCGATTTCTGAAAAAAGTTTGGGAAACTGTGGCATGGGCCAACCATAACAACAGACGTAGTAGCCAATCAGCTGTAAGAGACGTGTTTTACTTGTGAAGCAGAGCACAGACTGAGGGAATCCAACACAATTTCTGATTACTACAGATTATCGTGAACGGGCTAAAATTAGCGGACAATAAACCAAAGAGAAAACTGATGAAAAAAAAGTATAAATGATAAAGCGCAATGTCAAACTGGGGTAAACTTCCAATCCACTTTTCTGTGATAGAGAAGCTTGCTTCGTTTCTCCTGGACAGGTGACCCATGTATGTGTGCTTTGCTTCAAATAACAGTATATGCTTTATTTTTAATGAATATAATCTGGTTTGGTGGATTCCTCCATGAAGATGGACGGCGGATGGAAGAATGTGGAAGGCAGGGCAAAAAAATTGTAAAGGGACGCCATTGGTTTGGGGGGGAGAGGTTGTTTTCCTGATTCAAACATCTAAATCGACTCCCAAAGATCGCATACCGCATATTTAAATGAGATTGCCCATAAAGCCCTTTCTTTAGTCAGGATTAGGGGTCGATCGGTTCATCAGTTAACCTCTATTTGCATATTATTAATACACTGGCCGATATCTGCGTTTAAAGTCTGTGTCATCGGCACTAAAATTCAGCCCCAAAAAAATAAATTGGCAGCACTTAACGGCCATCGGCTGACCTCTAAACATTAGCATCGGCTATAGAAAAGCCAATGTCCGTCGAACCCTAGTCAGGAAATATTAAGGGGATAACAGGAACACCATCTAAACAGCCGAATTTAAAGGCTAAGAAATGTAGCACCTTAATCTTATGTTGCCTGCCCACTTTTAACACTTCCACATTTTCTAATCGGACATCTGCTGTGGTCCATACACTGGTGTTACTATATCAGAATGAGAAGCTTCATTTGAGAATGGCCTTTAAGGACACATTCTGTACCTTTATTATATATCAGAGAGTTAACATTAAACATTTTTGTTTACTTGAAAATTAACTTTTTATGCTCCAAGTGTTTAACCTGAAAAGGCACCTACTATAAAATCCAGTCACTGTTTAACTAGAGATATGCAATTCGGTTAATTCTCTAAATTGACAACCACCACTTGATGACTGACTGCTACATTTACATTTATGTATTTAGCAGACGCTTTTATCCAAAGCGACTTACATTGGGAGTAAACATCAAGCAGTTTGGTACAAAGTGGATTGATCAGAAGGCATACACATAGAACACTTTCAAGCTAGTACAGAAAATGAATTCAAATCAGTGCTTCAGAGGATTTTTTTTAATTAAGTTAAGTTAGTAAGTGCTCTAGAAAGAGTAGAGTTTTTAGTTGCTTTTTGAAGGTGTAAAGAGATTCAGCTTTCCGTAATGGGACGGCAATGGAATTCCACCTAATCAGTTAAAATCTAAATTACCATTTGATAATAATTTGGTAACACTTTGAACTACAGCTCACACATTACAGTGTAATTATGGAGTTACTGTGTACTTACTGTGTGAATATGGGGTAGTTACTGTGTAATTACAAGGTGGTTTCTGTGTAATTACTGGAGAGTTATCGTGTAATTATGGGGTAGTTAGGGACCCTTCCCATAGTAACTCACAGATTTAGAGTGAAACTTTTGCAGAATCGCTGAACTAGTATCACTGGATTATTTTATCGTTTTCATAGGCTGTTATTTATTATGTTAAAGGCTGATTTGTGGAGCGCAGCCGTTGGTTTGTCTCTAAACCGTGACTGAGAGACACAAAATCAGCCACATGGGTCACTCACGGCGCATGCTCTTGAATAGGAGTGCCATCATGCAAAAAGTCTCAGATGAAGTTTGTCACGCAAACCTTTAACCCAGAAGCAGTTATTGTGCAGAAAATTGTGTGATTACTAAAATAAGCTCACTTCAGGTAATCCACCTTGAAGACAGAACTCTTTTTCAGGTTATCCACATTTTGTGGGTAACTGACCAGACAACTTCATCGTTTCCGCCATGAATTCAGCCCATATATTATTAATAACATTGGTATGTTTACGATGGCACGAGAAAATGCTGTGCTGCACAACAAATATTTAAAATGCTAAGAAGAATTTTAAATATTTAAAAAATTGTATTTGTTTAATTTTGCTTTAATGTAATTTATTTCAGAAATGTAAAGATGTTACTGGGGCTAATTTCATTTTGTACAATTTTGTTTTAATTTGAAAATATTGTTCATTCTATACACTGCATCTCAATTGAGAAATACAAACTTCAGCATTATTAGTAATCTGTGTGTGCGATTCCTTGATAACAAGCAAGTTGAGTCATAATTGTATCGCAATTCGTAACTTTGACATCAATTATCACAATGTGACATTTTTCCCAAATCGTGTGGCCCTAGTTTAAACCCAAGCGAAAGCTGATTAGTTTATTATCGTTATCTTGAGGTTCATTGTGACATGACTTTCCTTCAAAAAGAAATGCAATGGATCATCACGCCTGGTTTCCATGAAACTAACCACTTCATCCCATCAGAAGAATCAGGTTTGGCCTGTTTCTGAAACTTTGATTGCAAGATTAGACCAAAAGCATTTCTAAGATGTTTCCTTCAGACACTAAAACTGTCAGAGTGCGACCGTAACAGATGAGATCTACGACACACAGCGCTTTAGTCAAACCACAGGAACTGAGCAAACAGAGCTGAGACAGCAGCCTGATGGGATCATACACACACAGCTCGAGTCTGAGGCGTCAACCTCCCCTGGGAGTCTCTGTGTCACAGGGTCAATGGCAACAGGTGACCTTAGCATGCTGAATCCAGGTTAATGAGAGGAACACACCACACATTGACACTTACATCCACACGCACACACTATAGCCTGTATGTCATTTTCCATTCTGAGATGTGTAGGGAAATTCTTTTAACAACCTTTGACACGTTTGTCCAATCTGGGTACATTCTATTTTTGTAGCAGGATTTTAAACTTCGGTAAATGTAAAATTAACTTTAAGGCATTGCAATCATCTGCCAATGGGCTGTAGTATTAGGATACAGAATTAGCCAATATATGTGTTTATCTATTATACACACAGTTGGTACGAATAGGGGTAAACACAAGTACTGAGCTGACCGGTTTAAACCAAATAGACACTGGAAAAATGACAAGTGACAATACTCTTGGTATGAAAAAGACAGATGTAGCCAAAAGCAGTAATAAGTGGTTATAAGCTAAAACAGGATAACTTGGTATATGAACACATTTTAACAAAAACAGGATAACTGGGTATATGAACACATTTTAACAAAAACAGGATAACTGGGTATATGAACACATTTTAACAAAAACAGGATAACTGGGTATATGAACACATTTTAATTGGATTGTAGGCAAAAAAAGATCTAAAACGTGGGTGGCAAGGGGGTATTGGTGTTGTTTTTCATCCTAGAATGAGAAGGTAGGCGGTTCGATCCCCGTCAGGTCCATTCTGCCATTGTGGCTGTGGCAAGCCACTTCACTCACATTGCCCTGTATGAATGTGTGTGACAGGTGGGGTGTGTTTGGTGGTGGGCAGGAGGACCTAGGTGCAAAATAGCCGCCCCGTTCTGTCACCAGCAGTGTGTGAATGTGGAGTGAATGAATAATGCTCTTGAAAATTGTAAAGCGTCTTTGAGGTTCTGGAAAAGCGCTATATAAATTGAAGGCATTATTCTTAAAACGTACAAATTCATGAGCTTTGACCTTAAGGTGGCGCTGTTTACAGCTTTATTGAGGGGACAACATTAAGCACTGATGACTGTAGAAATGCATGGTTGTAGAGATGCATCTTCAAACCAGACTTGCCACGAAGCCGTTGATTTCATCATAGCCTTAAACTAAACCTGTAATGTTGATCAACACGAATCCATATCTTTTTAAGAAAAAGTGGCATATAAGACATGGATTATGATTTTATCTAGGGGTGACCACCATGTTGAAACTCGATCATAGATCATAATCATAATAACAAATCTGATATGAAAAATATTTGGTAAAATTCTGATAATCTGTCTAGCATGAGTTTGCAAAAGTGGGTATTGATAATAATTTAAAATGGTGACTAATTAGCATAACATGTCATGACATCATATAGTGCATTGGAATTGGCCTGAGTCAATGATTAAGTAAAGTTAAGATAGTTGTCTCTAGATCATACAGTTCAAATGTTATTAGCGTAAACGTAAGTGCAACTTTGGACAAGTGTTTGCGCTTTAGAGCTTTGGTCAGTTTTTCTTCATAATGGTAAACTTTTGCCAAAATGCCAAATTTCTAATTCTTAACTTGTGCAATAACTTTCCCACAAGTTGTTCATAGGGCTGCCATTTACTTGAAGGCAGAATCTGAAAAAGAAGAATAATAGGTGTCCGCACAGCTTCCTAATAAAACAGATTTGAAAACAGCTTCTTGGTTCACGACTCCTTTAATGTTGATATATGCTAGAAATTACAATATTATTATATGCTAAATCAAATCCAAACACAAACTGAACACGTGCCACAGAAAAATATGGTAAGGAACACACTACAGTAAAAATCGCTACCCAGCCTTGTCTCCCGTCCCAGCAGGACATGCTTTTATTAAGATCATAAAGTAAAACCTCAGGCCCATAAACTTAAAGGCAACAGGATCGAACCTCAGCAGGAGCCAAATCAAACACTGCGTCTCACAGTTTGCCTTTGTTCGTCCCTTTACACACTCGTATCAGTCATATTTCAAAGACCATTCTCTTCACATCGTTGTATCCGTCACATTTCAGAGAATGTTTCCAGACATGAAAGATTACCAGTTTGGGGCCTTTTCAATAAACTCTTTTGATTTATGATGTGAGAATATTCCACTTTTGTGCTGTGACTGTAACAATGAAAAACTGTTCCTGAGTGCAAGAATGTTCTGCTTGAACAGAACTTCAGTTTAACATTTCAAAGCAAACAAAGCAAAAGAGCTTGATTTAATCATTGTTGTTTGTTCTACAGCATTTATGCTCAATCAGATATATAGATGAGAATCAAATGTAGAAAATATTTGTAAAATGTGCATAACGGAGATAACAGAAGCACCTTGATAGAAAGTTTGCATATGCAAAATTAACACTAATGAAATTAATTGAATAATTAAATATCAAGTAATAATTTTAAATTATATATTACATTTAAAATTAATTAAATATTACTTGGTTGTAAAAAGATTATTCCATTCAGGACTCCACTTCCACGAGCTCGGCCACAGCTAAGTGGTCACACTACTGAAAAATTTCATCACCTGCAGATTTGTCTGCTCTGGAAGAGTAATGTTTAAAAAAATAATTAAATCACAATAAAGCGGTACCTCGAGATACGAATGCTTCGAGTTACGAAATGTTCGAGATACGAAAAGGTCTCGCGGGAAATATTTTGCTTCGAGATACGAAAAACATTCCAAGATACGAAAAACACCATCAGTTCAGCTTTATTATCCGCTTGTTAAGTCTAACGTTGTGCTGCGCTTCCGGGTCATGGTGCTCCATCTCCTATTGCAGACGGGTGAATCAAGTGAAACGTTATGTATAGATTACCAATAATGTGCTACAACAAAAGTCGAGTCAAGGTGTCCTAAAAGAAGTTAGTTAGGGAAACCCTGTGTCGCGTTCTCAGAAGCTCTCTCTGCAGTACGCTCGGTACTGCCTCCGCTTGTGCTTGAAACCATGCTTCCAACTTTCATACGTGGAAGCGTAATGTTTTTTTGCCACCCATTCCACCTCCGACACATCGCTTCACTCGCAAGGTAAGGTTTCACATTTGTGTACATTGTTTTATTATCATTTATTGCATTAACAATGTGTAGATTTAAGGATTGAAGAAACATTACATGATTTTTCTCTGGTTTTCCATTTTTTATCAACAAAATGTTATTTCTGAGAGCCTTTGCACGGATTAGTCGTTTTACATGTAAAACTTGCTTTGAGATACAAAAGCCACCCTGTAACGGATTAATTTCGTATCTCAGTGTACAACTGTACTACTAATTTAAAGTTGAACAGGAAACTCTTTGATCGCCTTTAAATCAATATTGAGGTCCTAAAAATATGAGTTCATTTTGAGTTTTGGAAATTTGTTTCCAATTTGTTGGAGCGGAATTCTGAATCACACAGAGAAGGCAAAAGCTTCCGCTTTCGAATTGTTGTATACGATCCCATTCAAGTTAATGGAATTTTTTCATAGTGTGACTGCAACACATTAAAGGTCTTAATGCTCAATTCCGATTTTGTGATGAAATCACATTTTTTCGAAGTCCTCATTCACGTTACTCATAAAATGCAACTCAAATCTGGCCCCTTCTGAGCGTATGAGGCTCCGATGCGATATATATGTGCATTACCAAATACTATGTGTTGAAAGAATAAATATTTTTGGATATTTTTGGTGTGAATGATGAAAAAGTCCATCCAGACACATCTAGGACCATATATGAATCCAACCTGGGTCCCATTTGAAAAAAAAAATAAAAGCGGAAGGTGAGCCGCATGCATTCTACACAGGCTAAGAAGGCAGGCAATCAATGTAAATTGGACAGCGTTTTCATATTAAATTAAAGATAAATTAGATTCATTTAAGCTCATCGATGTACACCACAGAGTAGAGTTAATCAAACAAAACAACAGGAATTGGAAATGTAATGGAAATATTGATCTTTGTCCAAGGGGCTTCGTCAAACTTTGTAGGAGCCAACTCTGACGAATCAGGTTACTTGCGTAACCCCACGTTCCCTGAATAGGGAACGGAGATGTTAGTCAGCATTAGACCGACTGAATGGGAGCTGATCTCCATGGGAGAACGGACGGAATCATCTAACAGGCAAATTGATTTGCAGGCGTAAGTGATTGATTAGCAATCAGCCGGGCATAAGATCGGGCGTAACGCACGCTTCAGTATGGGATTTTCCGAGGAGCTGACCTACTTACCTCCGGCACCTCAGACTCCCGACTTCCAGGGCATGGCAGAAGGGTAACGTCTCCGTTACCTATTCAGGGATGAGAGCGTAGCTGTACTCGGTTGTTGCGAAGACGACCAGAAGGAGGGCACCCCTCATCGTGGGGAGGGGTGCGCAGAGATCGCGTCGAGGCCTGCAGGGCTACCAGCGAAAAATGTTCTGCAGACAAAAGAGTGGCAGAGACAGATGTGCCATACAAGTAGGGCCCAGAGGTCTGGCAGCGGGTGCCTGTATTCCCCCCCCTGAGTCAGCGATCCGGACTCAGGGGGATCGGCCAAGGGGGGGCTGTCATGAGCGCAGAGAGGTCAGGAGACCATACTCTGTTCTGCCAGAAGAGGGCGAAAAGAGTAGCTCGCGCTCGTCCCCCCCCTGGACTTGCACAGAGGTTGTGCTAGGAGGATCACTGGGGAAAACGCATATAAGCGTTTGTTCCTGGGCCAGCAGTGGGCCGGCGCATCTGTCCCGAGAGGAGCCAGGGACAGGGAACAGGAGCCGGCAATGGGTATTCCACGGGAGGCAGCAGGTACCTGGACCTCGCCGAAGATGTCCCAAATCTGCTAAACAGCCCGAGGATGGAGTCGCCAATCTCCTGTCGAGGGGTGGAATCTGAACGGCAGAATCGCGATCCTGTTACACTCCGCAGGGATATGAAGGCTTGAGCGACAGAAGTCTGCTCTAACTCCAGAGGAGCAGCTGTTGGGCGAGGTAGTGCAGGAAACGGGAGCGTACACCACCCTGGTGGTTGATGTATGCTACGACCGCAGTGCTGTCTGTCCTGACCAGCACGTGCCGATCCTGGAGGATCGGACAGAAGCGCCGGAGCGCTAAGATCACTGCTACTGGCTCGAGACGGTTGATGTGCCAGCGAGAAACCAGTCCGTTCCAGAAACCGGACTCTCGGTGGGAACCGCACACGGCGCCCCAACCGGTCTTGGAGGCCACGGTGGTGACCACTACATGACCCGGAGATGCACGCTAGGGGCATTCCGGCTCGCAGGAATCGCACCGATTTCCAGACCTTCAGGTGAGGGAGCGCTTCTGTCACGGACAGACGAAGAGCTCCCCGACACCATGCCCAAGTTGGAACTCACGAGAGAAGCCATAGCTGAAGTGGTCGCATATGCAGGTGCGGGGGGAGAGGGCTTGCTTTTGTTACCCCTCCCCTTGCCTGTCGTCTCAATCAACATGGCGGCGCCCGCAACCAGACCGGAGGCTACAGAACTTGTTGCAAAAAAAGAACAGCTGGCTCCATTATATGGAAATACTTTGGTTTTAAGTCGTCAGACGAACAACAGACAGATGTCTACTGCCGTGAATGCCGTGAAAGTTGCTGCCAACCAAAGCTCAACTAATCTCCACAATTCTATAACGCGGAGTGTAGAATATGAAAGACAGAGCGGAGAGCGCAAGGTGGTGTAGCGTCACAGAGTTCATGGCATTTCGCAAAGCGGTGGACATGGCACCCATTTCCGTCGTTGAACAACGTGGCTTTAAACGTATGCTAAAAACACTTGATCCCAGTCAGATACAGTTTACCGAGTCGGCATTACTTTTCGAGACAGGAACTCCCGCGACTGTACACTACAGAGAGAGCGCGGCTTGCTGCTGAATTGGAAAAGGTTACTTACAACAGAGGTCCTGCAAAGATGAGCTTGAGTTGAGTTATTTTATTTTTGAATGAAAAGAAGGCAATGTGTATTATTTTACAGTTAAATTATTATTTATGTTATCAGGGATTTTTTTATATCCTATATGTTACAGAAGCACTTTGTCCCTTCGCACTGCCTGTTTTTTTTTTGTTGTTTTATTTTTGAATGAAAAGGCAATATGTATTTCTTTATTAATAATATGTATGCAAAGATTCCTGAATGAAAATTCGCAGAAGCACTTTTTTTGGAACCACCTACCTCTGAGCTTCAATAAAAAATGACTTTGAAATTTGTAATATTTGTTTTTGTAGTAGTTTTTTTTGGGGGGGAGGTTATAAATCCTGTAAAGATATCGAGATATATATTGTATATCGAAATATAGCAAAATATATTGAGATATATTTTTTGCTTCATATCGCCCAGCCCTACGGTAGAATGCAGTGGACTGTCAACATTTGGCCAGGTTTCGGTTCAGACGCCTCAGGTCCAAGATTGGTCGCAGCCCGCCTGATTTGTGGGGGACCAGGAAGTAGGGGCTGTAAAACCCACGTTCCATGTCGGCTGGAGGGGCCGGCTCGACTGCTCCTTTTGTCAAAAGGGCTTTGATCTCCTCTCACAGGAATGAGGCGCCTGTCCGGGGGACAGGAGTGTGCACTACGCCTCGAAACCTGGGGGCTTTCACGAACTGAATCTTGTTGTCCTGCTGGATTGTCCGGACCACCCACTGTGAGACCCCGGGAAGCTTCCGCCAGGCTCCCAGGTAAGCAGACAGGGGTAACGGTCAGGACGTGCCGATGGTCGCCAAGGCGGGGTGATTCCGCCAAGACTTGTGGGCGGAATCACCAGGGACGAACCCTGGGAAATGGTCAGATGAGGGAGGGGGAACTGAGCCCCCGCGCTCTCTGCCATGGCCAGTGGAACACGCGCCCAAGTCAGGGTCTTCATTGGAGACCGAGGAAGATGAACCACAGACCGCAGGGTATGCAGTTCCACTATTTTCGGGAAGTGAATGAAATCTGTCTTTGACACAATAGGTGTCGCCATCCCGAAGGACGGTAACGAGGACTGTGTGGTGGACCCCCCTACCCCAAGTGGAGCTGGGTCGGTGACCTTTGACGCAAAATCATCCACGGCGACGCCAAAGAGGCCATCTGGTGAGACAGGTGCATCCAGAAACCTGTTACGGTCTTCGGGAAGCATAGTCGTACCAGAAGAGTGGAATTTAGTGAGCTCCTCGTGCACCTCCGGGAAGAAAGGAACTTCAGGAGCGAGGGGGACCGTGCCCCGGCGCTTGCCCAAGAACCAATCATCCAACCGCGACAGCCCAGAGCTGGAAGGCACTTGCACCTCCAGCCCAATAGCGGCCGCGGCTTTGGAGAGCACCGCGGAAGCATCGGGCTCCGGCTCTGCCGCGACCTTGGAGGGCGCGGCAGCGCTGAGCTGGAGGAATCCGAAGACCGTGCCCCTTCCGATGCTGCGAGGGAAAGCAGATCGTCAGCAAGGTCACGCGAAGCCCGGGGCAACGCCGAAGCGCTATTCGAGTCTCCCGCGGACCAGACGGGGAGCACACTCGAGCTTTGGGGACGGTGCGAGGGATCGGTCAACCCAAAGCCTCAGGTGAGGTTTGGGACAGTCCTCTAGGAGTCGAAGGTTCACCAAGAGCCGAAGCTCCGGTGTCCTCCTACTCGAAGAAAGACCTCCTATAACACAGTGTGCGCGCCGTGAGAGTGTTGCAATGCACACACTCTCGCCGCACAAGATCAGCGCAGGCGTGTTGGAAGCCCAAACACTCCACGCATTTCACGTGTCCGTCTTTCAACGAGATAAACCCAATACAGCACGTTTTGCTCATCGTGTCGTGAAAAATAGACAGGATGTAGAACAAACGGCCAAACAGAACACTGGACAGGCTATTGCCGGAAGAGAAAGAGGTGCCGCGTGCGGTGGCTTGCTATCTGGTCTAGCAGAGGACTACACCGTAATGCAGAGGTAAGCAACCTTCAATTCTCAAACAGCGTTAGCTTCAAAGTTTAGAGAGGAGAGTCACACTCAGTCCGCTCCGAAGGAAAATTGCATACTGAAGCGTATGTTACGCCCGGTCTTATTCCCGGCTGAATGCTAATCAATCACTCACGCCTGCAAATCAATTTGCCCGTTAGATGATTCGGTCCGTTCTCCCATGGAGATCAGCTCCCATTCAGTCGGTCTAATCCCGACTAACGTCTCCGGGACCGACTGAAAGGGAACAGCATCATATGTGCGTATGATAAACTACTCTGTAGATGACACACGGGAGGTCTTAATGGTAAAAATATGGGGCCTAAGAAACTTCGCCATGTTCACACTGACGTTCCTTGTGCTTCTGGTCTTCTCACTATGAATCATCAATAATGAAGCTTCTTTTGTCCTGTTTTCTGTGCTGTTTGTTCCTCTCTTTCTCATTTACACCACAGGGTTATGGCTGTTTTTGTGCACATATGATGCACATTGGTGACATTAATCTTGGGTAGATCCTAGACAGAGTGGGTATAGAACGTAGCCATTGTGAAACCGGAGCTTACTGAGCAATATTGAGAAGAACGGGGAAGTAGTACTGAAAGTAGCCCATTATCGTTCATAACATAGAAATTGAATATGGCTTGGCATATACGTGATATTAATGCTTTGAGTTATGAAAAACACAAACAGTTCAGCTCTCCTATCCGCTTTTATAGATTACCAATTATGGGTTATAACAAAAGTTACAGTCAAGGTGTCCTAAAAGAAATAATGTTTAAAAGGTGGAATATGCTGTTAGAGGAGAAACCCGTGATGCCTTCTCAGAAGCACTCTCCTCCATCCCTTCACACATGCTTACGGTACTGTCTATGCATGTGCTTGGTTTCGTATTGATGTTTGTAATTCATGAAATATCTTGAGTTAACTTTTGTACATAGTGCTGTAATCTTTTCTGGCATTCGTTCCTCCCCTCCGACGCTTTGCCTCACTCGCAAGGTAAGATTTTTGTGCAAATATTATTTGACATTTATTGTATTCTGGTTTATTATCATTTATTACATTAAAAATGTGTAGATTTAAGGATTTAAGAAATGTTACTTGATTTTTCTCTGGTTTTCCAGTTTTTTTACATGTAAAACTTCAAGATACAAAATGATTGATATACAAAAGCCCAGAACGGATTGATTTCGTATCTCGAGGTATCACTGTATACAAAAATTGACACAAAATCTCACATGTGGTATTCATTCATTTTCCAACCTGTTTATTCCTGTTTTGGGGTCACCTATCTCCAGCACACTTTGGGCGAGAGGCGGAGGTACACCCTGGACAGGTCGCCAGTCTATAGATTTCATTCACACATTCACACCTAAGGGGAATTTTAGATTATTCAATTAACCTAACCGTATGTTTTTGGGATTGTGGGGTAAACTGGAGTACCCAGAGAAAACCCACGCAAGCACAGAAAGAACATTCAAACCATGCCGCACATGTGATATTTTATTCTCCAAAACTACCTGCATAATGATATTCATACGGCTCGATTTATAATTTATGGCTACATATGTTAATATTTTAAACTGGTGGCAGTAATACCCACAGATCATGTGCTATGATTCAGTCTAAGAGTAAAAGCAGGAATTCTAGAGCTGAATATTTCATATCATGCTGAATCATATTCTTTAGACAAACATGTCAGATTTCTTTAGTTTGGAATAAAATGAAACATATACTTTTCACTTCCACATGCATGGCAGATGGTGCTCTCTGAAAAGCAAACAGATGAGATATTCGTTGTCTCTACTTGCCAGAACTGATGCTGGTTTTGTTGCTGGTCTGTAAATAGTAATGAATGGTTGCTAAGTTCTGCGGCAGTGCACTTTTATAACTTTGTATCACGTCACATGTTTGATCACAAAACTGGGCTACAAAAAACAGAGCATTTCAAGATGCATCTCAAACTACCTCATGTAAAAATATTCAAATTAAACAATGAAAGTAGTATTTGATTTTGAAGTCATCAGCTCATAAAGGTAATGTTTAGAAAAACAAAAATTAATTCTCTTTATTGAACTACCTTTTTGGTGTGCTCTACTCAAAAGTATGTTTGAGGTTTTATATGTGCACGAATAACTTCACATGTAAAGCCTTTTCCCACTTCAGGAAACTAATTCCCCTTGAAAGATTTAAAACTCAACAAAAGTGATCAATTTGACAAGTAATTTAATCTGAATCTTCAGTGCTATTCTGTAGACACACTGTACAGATTTATGGTAAATCAAAGGATCATATTAGAACCTCTTAAAACCACAATGAAAGCCAAAATGAAAGACATAATGTGAGAGACGTGAGCACTGCAGGAAAAACACACTAGATATGTGAAAAATTATAAGTCAGCATGGATCGCAGATAAAGAATCCAAAAAAACATTTGGACCAATGGAGAGGGTTGAATTTCTGAAAGTTTCAAATAAGGGCAAACACATTTTCTCCACCAAATTAAGTTTAACTAAATTACTCCCGTTTAAATACTCAAAGTTAAATTTAGCAGAACAGCTGCTTTTCCTCCATTACTCCTTATCCAAAACTGCCGGTAACTGCCTTGATTTTGCTGTCAGCACACAAAGACCACACTCAGAGGTTAAGCTCGCCGCCTGCTTTTTTTGTGACCATTCCCCAGAGGGCCTCACACAGGCCAATTGAAATGCAGACAGGCTTCGTGAATGAGCAGCATGTTTGAAAGGTACAGAACTTTTGTCAGTTCCTGAAAGTAGCTTTGCTTGCTGTAAAAGCCTTATAAGGAGAGTTCATTCAAACATTCCAGGAGAGTTTCGGGACAAACCAGGTGTTTGACTGAAACTCAATGAGGAGTTCTTGGTTTCTAAAATAAACACAGCTATTACATCACACACCATATTATTCAACCGCACACAGTGAAAGTTCACTAATATGTGTTTTGGGAGCAGGAGTCTCCTTTGAGAGTAATATTTTTCTTACTGTTTAATGATTATGAGAGAAAAATGTTTTTCAATGTGCTGAAAAAATGTCAGCAGATTGCATTTAAAAGATTAAAAACACTAACTATTTTAAACCTCTACAGCAGGGGTGTCAAACTCCTTTTCACCGAGGGCCACATTAGCATAATGGCTGTACTCGAAGGGCCAGATGTAACTTGTAAATGTAAAACAATGTAATTGAATTAAATGTAAAATAAAAGTAACTACTCCTTAATATTAAATAACGCATTATTTATAACTTTTTCAAGTGACAATTCAGTTGCATAGAAACAATTTTATGCTTGTTGTTTTAATATAAATCCATTTGATTTTTGTCAGCTTATGAAAACCCACATAACTCCATTAATGAAGGATCAAACTGTCCAAGTGAATAAAGAAAAATACCATTTTTGTAATTTGTTTAGCAAAAAAAAAACCCTCACAGACTGAAGACGGTGCATATTGATCATCATCTTTTATAACCAGGCTCAAGAAACTGATCACAGCTAAAACTATTAGCTGTGCCCATTTCACATTTTAGTGTGAGAAATCGGAAGTGTGGTGTGAGAGATCACTCAAATGCATGAATCTTACGTTCAATGTGTGAGTTGACAGTACAGGAGCTCATTATGCAGCATACACAACCTTCCCATCACTAAACTAGGAAGAATGCTTTGTTATTTCTACACAATTATGGCAGACTCATTAAATTGTGAGGAAATGACATTTAGATAGAACTCTCCGATGTACTTTGGACTTTATCTATGTCCCTTTCCAGTTTGAGTGGCATACTGAAAACTCAATTCTCTTTACAACTACTATTTCACTTGTGACTCATGGTCATTATGCACTACATTTCCCTTAATTCCTGAACTACAAGTCACAAAACAGCAATTCACATACAAACCCCAGCAAAACCCCATTCGTGCAACATTGTGCCTAAGCAGTATTGTGCAAAAAGCGCGTACCCGAAAAGACCTCGTCTATGGACCCTACCCTACAAAAGGGCTTCATGTGAAAGTCTCTGAAAAAAATAAATACATTACACCCCACCCTATTACGGAAAATGTTTTAAGTCATTCATTCATTCATTTTTCAACCTGCTTTATCCCGTTTTGGGGTCACGGGGCCTATCTCCAGCGAACATTGGGCGAGAGGGAGGGGTACACCCAGAACAGGTCGCCAGTTCATCGCAGATGTTTTAAGTCAATAAAAGAAAATAGTACAGCCAAATCAACGCAAATATACAAATAGTACAAAAATACTGATCTTATACATTATTATTCCAAGGGAATTATTCATGATTAATTGTCTCTTATGTAAAATTTATATACCTCACATGACCACCAAATCGGAATGTGCAATTAATTGAATTTCGATTTCAACTTCAGTTTCAACTTCCCTATGTTCCTTTTATCCTGCCATAGCACTATGACGCGTGCACAGGACTAAAGGACACCCCCACTGGACTGTTGACCGCAAAGGTTTGTGCAACGTCTTATCTAGTCATCTGAGAAAAAACACAAAAATAGCGGATGTTGTTGCGTACTTATTAGCCAAAGACATGTGCCCTATTAGTACAGGTGAGAAGGAAGGATATAGGGGGGAAAAAAGAGAATTCATAGTTCTGTTTAATAAATGAAACATGCTTCCAAAGTCAAGAAGTGATTTTAATCTTCTTCTTTTACTTTCGGCTTTTCCCAGTTTAGGGGTCGCCACAGTGAATCATCTGTTTCCACCTAACTCTGTCCTCAGTATCCTTTACTCTTGCACAAACTACCTTCATGTCCTCTTTCAGCACATCCATATATCTCGTTTTTGGCCTTCCCCTTAAATTCTTGCCTGGCATCTCCATCTCCAAGATCCTTCTACCAATATAACCACTATCCCTCTTCTGCACATGTCCAAACCATCTCAATCTGGCCTCTCTGACTTTGTCTCCAAAACAACCAACCTGAGCTGTCCCTCTGATGTGCTCATTCCTAATCTTGTTCATCCTTGTCACTCCTAAGCTGAACCTCAACATCCTCATCTCCGCTACTTCCATCTCTGCCTCTTGTCTCTTTCTCACTTTCTCAAACTCATACATCATAGCTGCTCTCACTACTGATCTGTAAACCCTTCCTTTGATTCTTGGTGACACTCTTATCACACAACACCCCTGAAACTTTTCTCTACCCACTCCTACCTGCCTGCACTCGCATCTTCACCTCTTTTCCACACTCCCTTTCGCACTGGAGTGTTGACCCCAAATACATAAACTCCTGCACCTTCTTGACCTCAGCCCCCTGTAACCTCACTGTCCTACTTCCCTCTCTCTAGTTCAAACACATGTATTCTCTCTTACTGCAACTGACCTTTAGATCACAATATCATCTGCAAACATTGTCCATGGAGATCGCTGTCTGACCTCATCTGTCAACCTGTCCATCACCACAGCAAACGAGAATGGACTCAAAGCCGATCCTTGATGTAGCCCCACCTCCACCTTAAACTCCTCTATCTGACCAACAGCACATCTCACGGCTGTCATACGCCTCTCATACATATCCTGCCACTCCTGACATCCTCATACAGGACCATAGCTCTTTTTATAAATCCAAAAAGACGCAGTGCAGCTCCTTTTGACCATCTCTGTACTTCTCCATTAACATTCTCAGGGCAAAAATTGCATCAGTAGAGCTCTTCCTGGGCACGAAGCCATACTGCTGCTCACAAATATCCACTTCCCTTCTTAGACTAGCTTCCACTACTCTTTCCCAGAGTTTCATTGTGTGGCTTATCAACTTTATGCCTCTGTAGTTGTTACAACTCTGCACATCACCCTTGTTGTTGAAGATTGGCACTAGACCACTTCTCCTCCATTCCTCAGGCATCTTCTCACTCTCTAAAATCCTGTCGAATAACCTAGACAGGAACTCCACTGCTGTCTCTCCTAGACACTCAACAGGTATATCATATGGACCAACAGCCTTTCCACTCTTCATTCTCCTCAGAGCCTTCCTCACCTCTTCCTTTCTAATCTTTTCAAGACAGTGAAATACCATGGTGGTCTCATCAAAGGTTTGTCCAATCGACTTTAGGCTAATCCAAAAATGTTTGGCTTCACCCACTCTCAATCATTTATTACAATAGGAAATGTTAAACTGTTTGAAAAAGCTTTTGGCTGTAACAAAAATCATAGGACATCATTCGTCAATAAGCTGCATGATTTGATGCATGTTTAAGAGTTAAAGCACCAAGCACTATTAAGATGAAAATGTCTAAAATTCTTAATGAACATTGTAAACATGTTCCCAAATTATGATAATTTGACACATTCTATTCATGTGAAACTGATATGAACAATAACGTTAATTCATAGGACCATTTTCAGAGTAGATTACACAACTTAGTAAAATGGTGGCAATAAGGAAGTAAGTTTCAAAGATCTATAGTAAGGATGTCCAAACCTTTACCCTCAGAAGGTTTCTTAACAGAAATCTATTAGTGAGCAGTTCGGACAAATAATAATAACAGGGTTCTTTTTTAATTTTCATACTTCAAATCAGTTAATGCAAAATAAAAGTTATTAGATTAAAGAGACTCAGGTATGCAACAGTCGTTTGATGCAGATCTATCATTTTGGTGGACATTTAATCTGTTTTGTTTTTTTTCCAAATTGCAAAAACACAATTTAATCAGCTTCGATATACCACATGAGCACTTCCCAGATCACTGTGGATCGTGAAAGAAAGTCAACAAAAAACACAAGTTTGGAAGAAAGAGCAAATATTATTTCCATTCACATGATTTGACACCAGGAGCACTAATAAAATCTGATTTACTGCACACGCTGCAACCATGAGTCAGATGATAATCACTTCATCCATAAGGGCACTGTTTGTGCACATTTCATTCATAGCAGCAAAACAAAAAGACTTAAATTATATTACTTGAGCAAAAATATTTAACTTTCTAAGCCATGGAAGGAATGCTAATTAGACCCTGGAAAGGTTTGTCTCATTTAAAGTCCCTGTGAAACATTGCTTCTTTTTATATTTAAGTATATTTGACTAATTATTGAAAAAGATTAACGTAAGCAAGGCAAGCAAACTACACAAACCTAGTAACTGGAATAAAACTGCCAAAAACACTTGCATTTTCTCATTACACCCAATTAAAAACATCTATAAAGTGATGCATGCCAAAACAACAGATGGCCATGGTTAAAGTATTCTAATCACACTAGCTAATCAGCTGTTTCAAAAGGTTCTGTTACTGGTTCTGGAAAAGCAGTTTGAAAGTCCAAACAAAAGCAAAACAACAAATTCATGTTCTGGAAAATGGTTTGACATGGACAATATACCATACGGATGCAACGGTAGACAAAGCTCATGGTTCGGTACGTACCGCGCTTTTTAACCATGGTTTTTGGTTAAGTTCGGTTCTGATGGCTGAGCAAATTGTCATTTTTTAAATCATTCTTTGTATGGATCACATTGACAGATAAATAATGGGATAAAATTTACTTTACTTTTCTAAATCAAACATCAAGACACATAAAAAAATAAATAAATTAAAACAACAAAATAAACAATTGTGCATGAGCTTCTTTGGCAGCGAGTGGAGTCAATCGATTGAAAAAAAAATTAACTATTTAATCACAAAATAAAAAAACTGAAACTTTTAGGATATATAAAAGTAAAATGTAAAAAACTAATCAAAATCAAGAGAAATAAACTATTTAAATTAAAAATCTGATTGATTATTGTTTTTCTCATGTAAACAACATCCATCAATATCCTCCAAATTAAATACTGACTTGAAAGCCAAATTTATTACAGTTTAGGGCTGGGCGATATGAAGCAAAAAATATATCTCGATATATTTTGCTATATCTCGATATACAATATATATCTCGATATCTTTACAGGATTTATAACCCCCCAAAAAAACCTACTACAAAAACAAATATTACAAATTTCAAAGTCGTTTTTTATTGAAGCTCAGTGGTGCTTCTGCAAATTTTTTCTGCAGATTCGCATATTATAAAACAATAAAGAAATACATATTGCCTTTTCATTCAAAAATAAAACAACTAAAAAACAGGCAGTGCATAGGAACAAAGTGCTCCTGTAACATTTAGGATATAAACAAAATCCCTGATAACATAAATAATAATTTAACTGTAAAATAATACACATTGCCTTCTTTTCATTCAAAAATAAAACAACTCAACTCATCTTTGCAGGACCTCTGTTGTAAGTAACCTTTTTCAATTCAGCAGCAAGCCGCGCTCTCTCTGTAGTGTACAGTCGCGGGAGTTCCTGTCTCGAAAAGTAATGCCGACTCGGTAAACTGTATCTGACTGGGATCAAGTGTTTTTAGCATACGTTTAAAGCCACGTTGTTCAGCGACGGATATGGGTGCCATGTCCACCGCTATGTGAAATGCCACGGACTCTGTGATGCTACACCACCTTACGCTCTGTCTTTCATATTCTACACTCCGCGTTATAGAATTGTGGAGATTAGTTGAGCTTTGGTTGGCAGCAACTTTCACGGCATTCACGGCAGTAGACATCTGTCTGACCAAAGTATTTCCATGTAATGGAGCCAGCTGTTCTTTTTTTGCAACAAGTTCTGTAGCCTCCGGGCTGGTTGCGGGCGCCGCCATGTTGATTGAGACGACAGGCAAGGGGAGGGGAACAAAAGCAAGGAAGCGGGGACGAGCACAGCACAGAGAAGTCAAACAAGAAAAGTGGCGAAAATTAAATATAGACATTATATCGATATGTACGATATGCCAGAATTCATATCGGGTTTAAAAAGTATCTCGATATATTGAGAATGAACTAAACTAATTGAACGAATGACCAGGATTTATTCACAAACTCACTATAGTCCAACGGAAGGCTGACTCACATTACTCTGATCAACAATCATCACGTGCCCTGTGCCATGCTCACGTAGTCATGGAAATAAATACACAGATAACACAAACCTGAGGTGTAATGAAACTAAATAGGAAGCCAGATGGGAAGGGACACACAGTGGGGAAACACAGAATGAGTGATTAGAAAACTAAAAATTGAGTAAAAAAGCAGAAATCAAGGCATTAATTCAACAGATTGTGACAGAAAATCCTTCCATGGTCTTATCCGTACATTGAACACACGAAAATACAAAAAAACTGCAACCACCAAGTTGCGTTTCTTTTTAACACTTTAAGTATTTCCAATTAATCGCATGCATTAACGCTGTAATTTTGACAGCATTAATAATAAGCAATGTGACATATTCGTGTTGGAAATAAAGCGTGAACTATACATCGGTTACACCTTAAACAGTAGATTTACGGCCAGAGGTACATTAATTGAAGTCATCATACCACAAATTCATGGCGCAATGGATAGTAGCAGTTTGGCCTTCCAGTTAGAAGGTTGTCGGTTCGAGTTTGCATGTTCTCCTCGTGCTTACGTAGGTACTCTGCTTTCCCCCACAATCCCAAAAACATGCAGTTAGTTTAATTAAATAATCAAAATTCCTCTAGGTGTGAATATGTGCTGGAGATAGTAACCAGCAGATCCTTGTGACCCAGAAAGGGAAAAAGCTGGTTTGAACATTAATGAATGAATATTAGAATTTTTCTATTCCAACGAAAAGTCCCAGAGTTCTGTTAGCCAGGAGACCAAAGCAGTACATGTGATTTTGAGTGCATCTGATGATCATTGTCCAAATCAGACAGTTAGTTTGGAAACAGATTGAACTTTGATGCTAGAAAATATGTACATTATACACATGAAATAAAAATATGTATTGTATTGGTTGCAGTCTTTGCTCTCTCCAGCCTCAATAAGATTAGAAAGTCAGAATGCCTCCACACCACCTTCACCCGGCCTCCTGACACTCAGTCCAAATGCTTACCATTTCTCAGCTCACAAAACCATCAAAAGCTGTAAATCAGCGAGTGGAGAGATTGATCCTGACATGATGGACGACTTTTCATACAGCTCAGATTGAAAGCAGACCGGCTCCGGCACGGGCTCACACAGATCTTTTATGGAAAATGCTGCATTGTTATAAAACTGCTTCCTGTCTAATCTGAAGGGTCTGTTTCGGGAAAACTCAGACCTGGAGTGGTTGCTGTATTCAGGTTTAAGAGTCTGGGTTGAAAGAGTCATTCCTGTTTGTTTCAGAGAGGAAATGCCTTTGTTAAGGCTTGATAAGAACAGGAAATTAAAGATGAATTTATGTTTTGGATGCAGACCCAGGAACAGAAAAGAGAAAAGCCCTTGACCTCTGGAGGACATGGTGTCCCAAGAGAGATGGAGGCATTAGAACTCAATGTGCAGATGGGGCTGCAGCCAGCAAGTCACTATTATGAGCCGCAGGAGATTTTAATGTGGCACTCAATACCTCGTAGAAAGTCAGTGAAGAGGATTGCAACACTGCAGTAAGTACAAGTGTTTAAACAAATTGTGTAGGAAGATTTTGGTTTTAGAAATGAGCCTCATATATTAAAGGGCACTTTAGTTAGTTTTGTTAACACATAAAACAAAAAAAGGAGGGGGCACGAACGT
Organism: Danionella cerebrum; assembly: GCA_007224835.1. Taxonomy (NCBI): domain Eukaryota; kingdom Metazoa; phylum Chordata; class Actinopteri; order Cypriniformes; family Danionidae; genus Danionella; species Danionella cerebrum. The sequence goes on from SRMA01026988.1 coordinate 339,696, forward strand.
ACAGGCTAGCTGACTTGCAATGGAGTAGATCCCCCACCCCCTCACCCCACCAAGACAGGTGATGCGGAGGAAGGTGGTGGCTCCTTTATCTGCATGAGTAAAGGAGAAGAAGGATAGGTCTGGTATATATGGATGGTATAATTGTGCATCATCTCCAGATTCATTTCTTCAAACTGTCCGTGATTAAAATAGCCTTGGTGATCGCTTCCACAGGTTTACAGAATAAACCAAATGTTGTGGTTACAATCAGGTACACAGATTCAGTCTCCTGCATTATGAGGCTTGGAATTCATCATCTGTCGTCAATTCGTGGTAGCATGAGTCGGATGAAACCATGAAAGCACAATGGTCAAGTTTTCTTTTCTTAATTTTATGTCAGATCAAGGCATGTTCAAAACATTAAAATAAGAAGCTTTCAATATACTTTCATTGCTTGGAAACGCTCTGTTCATCTTGGCTAAATACCAGAGCAAGTTAAAGACAGAGGTCAAAAAAGTTTAACTTTCCCCTTCACAGCAGATGATGAAACTGAAACATTTTGCTTCATCTCCTTTTCTCTTTGTGAGTGTGGTGGTGGTTTTTATTACAAAACAGTGCAAGCAAGCAGTTTCGAAAGATAAACTCAGACTTCCTGTGATGATACTGTAAGTTAGAACACAGGCTAAACATTAGCTCTGAACGTGGACGATCAAATTTCCTGATTCAGTCCTGGCTCATAGTTTGATCATGTTCCCGCCCTTGCATGGGTTCTTTCTGAGCACTCTGATTTGTGAACCTAATTTCAACACAGGAAAAATTTGAGTGTGATTGGTCAGTGAATGTGGCTGCCTAATAGTGGCTCGCTAAAGCTAATTTGTCACTTCCCACCACTTGACTTGGCTTGACCGCACTAGCAAAACTCTGAATTGGAAGGAAATCATGCTTTACTCAACTTATTGACTCGACTACTGTTGGGAAATAAGTTCACGGCTTGGTGGTGCCCGGTTACGTAGTCAGTACTCGCATCAATTAATAGATGGAGCTACTTATACTCTTCCCTTTGTAGACAATATTCTTTCAGTGTCTTACTAATCTTTTTTTGAGATACATAATAAGAAGTTTTTCCATGCTGCAAAAGTTGAGTCTGGGCTGGAGATTAAGCTGCTGCTATTGATAGCTATGATTTGTTTGCCCTTTAATTGCATACTGAACTAAATTTTTCTATGGTACTTTGAAATATCAATAGTGAAAAAAATCAGTGAAAAACATTCCTAAGCAACTCTAAAGTAAAGAGCTGTGTTTCGCTTGAATGTTGGTTTAATAATTTAGCATTGTATCATTGCTCCCAAAAAATCACGAGCTAGAGAGTAGCACAAAACCTTTTTGTGCTCACAAGACCAGACCACAGCTCTTTTGTTGACTTTTATGTTCTGAAAACCACAGTAACCTTCAGCTGGAACACTCTGAGCTTTAACCACCATCTACCAACCCTAGAGAGCTGACAACATGCCCAGACACACCACAAAACCCTTGAGCAAGAAACATCTAGAGAAGGACATGAAAGAATCAGACTCTGGGAAACAGAAGCAAACAATGCTGGAATATGATTTATGCTGTCAAAAAAAAGAACAACTATAAAAATCTTCAGTAGAAGTGTGTTTGTGTGCGCGTGTGTGCATGTATGTCAAAACAAAAATACATGTGTGACTTGAAAGAATTGTATTTCTATTTATTGAATGTATATGCCATTTAGAGATAAATTAGACTAATAGTGACACTTGATTTGAAAAAGGTGAAAAAAAAATAGAAGAAGAAGCTTTAAGGAACATGTTAATTTGTGATCAATATAATGATAAGAAAAAATTTGTGTTTTTGTTTACTACTGTAAGACTTGAAATAAATCCATAATAAATGAGCTCGGTCAAGCTCTACTAGACTAATGAATGGATCAAGCAATCCGATCCTTCATACTAGAAAAAAGAACCACCACTTTCAGACCAAAAGCATCCCAACTATTCTCCAAAATCTCTGCTGAAACTTGAGGCTGATGAAACCCAATGGAAAGCATTCATCGTTCCTTCTCTTAAATGGCTCCTGATTATGTAACTAGATCATTGTTCGAATGGAATCTCATCCTGCTTTTACTTCATGCTCCACAATTGCAACACCACAAGCAAAACAAGAACACAACACGTGAAACCCAATCACAGAGCACATACGGTATGTTCACATGCTACAAAAGCATTCCTGAGAGTGATGGGCACTACGGAGCGAGGTTAAAAGATCACCATCAGGGAATAATAGCACTCAACACGGGCAGACGGCTAAAATTAGAGCATATTTGTCCAGATGAGGGTATCAAATGTCAAGCTGACAGAAAGCAGACAGCTTTGAGAGGTTAAAGGCTGATTGGAGGAGGGTGAGAGATGGGCGAGCGGTAAGAAGGAACCTTGGCAGAACCTCCAAACAGAGAAAGAAAGATCACCAGAAGAAATGCAAGAAGGCGTCCATTTCCATCTGGAGCTTGAGTTAATAACACACTGTGGAATTGTGAAAGACTTCTCACATTGTGATCGCTCTTCCCCAAAACAGAGCATGAGGTGACTGGGAGGACAGGAACAGACTTTTCAAAGATCTATGGCTTCCTTTCACTGATGCATGCATATACCTTTAGTTCTTGTCACTGTATTCTAAAATTATTTTCCACAGTTTTTTTTCATTGGTATGAATTGCTTTCCTTGCACTGAACAAAAAAATAACATTATTATGTACATAAATGCATTTAGCCAAAGTTAGACAAAACATAAACAAGCAGCAATTTTTTTTAAAAAGTGCTCAAAGAAAACTTTTCTAGCAATTTCTAAAACCAAGATGTACTTGGAGGATGTGCATTATTTTAAGAAAGTAAACAAAGTGAAGTGTATTATTAAGAAGCACCTATAAAAGTATATTTGTAATCTCTAATTGAGCAGTTCGTTGAGTTTTCTGAAAGAAGCATTTGTTGCGTTATTGTCGTCAGGCAATCTCAAGAAAAGAATGAGGCATCTGACTCAACATGTTTTAATGGTAACAGAAACACTGGTTTCTGATGGTTTATTGCTGTATTTCACAACACTAGTCTCTGACCAAACTTGTCCATGACCAGGAGACATTTGGTGGGGTCTTCCTTTCTTCACAAAAAGGTCTGACGATGAGATATGAAGGAGCTGGCGAATGGCTAAAGAGACACTAAATAATTCATAATTGGATACAACAGCCAGGAGAAAAACACATAAAAAACAAACGAGAACTGCATTATGCGGCAATTATTGTGTTTTTATGGAAATACGATTATGGGCTTTTCTAATATGAACACAATACACTTTCAATTTGGCACAATTTTGAATCGTGTTTTGGACTTTTGGAACTCCTCATATATATATGTCTAATGGGCAGTCACTTTTGTTCTATTCAATCAAGTAATAAACAAATCCGCTTTAATAATTCACTATCCTAAAAGACTATTGAAAATATCTCTAGAGAGCAATAGAAAAAAAAAGCACCGGCAGCCTCGAACCGGGAACCTTCTAACTGAAAAAAAAAACAAAAAAAACATTTCAATTGATTTATAGCATTTTGTGAAAAACATAAAACAAAAAAAACCTCTTACATTTTGTATGACTGAGATGCATTACGAAAGTTTATAACAGAAATTTTTGATTTTCCTGAAAACAATTGTGCACTACAGAAAAAACATTTTTACTCAAATTCCTAAAATAAAAAAAAAAAATTTGAAGTGGTCAAGTTTAAACCAGATAAATCAACCAGTTTCTCCTGTTTTTATAAAGTGCTTGACCGAAATGCCACACTGACAAAGATCATACTTTGAGCTTCCAAACTTATAAGTCTCGTAGTGTTGCACAAAGAGCCAAGTGCTTAACGGTTACGATATTCATCTAACCAGGGTCAATTACTGACAATAGAAAGTACACGAAAGCATCCCTTAAAGTCTTGGCTCAGGCCTTCACAGAACTTTGCCCCCCCCCCCCCCCCTATAAAAGCACAGCAAAGCAACACAGTAAAAGATAACAAACTCCTTTTAAGCAAGTCCCGTCACTGCATACTTTATTTAGTGTGCTTTAAAAGCCTGGTTAAAATCAGTCCAAACAAAGCATCCAGTTCCTCCTCAAAAGGTCAGACGCCCCTGAAAACAAACATTCACTGAAAGCAGGAGTATCTCCAAACATCAGAGTGCTATGAATCCCACGTACACAGCATCAGCTGCTGAGAAAGGGCTTTACAAACACAGATTATCCATCACTGTGTCGAGGAAATGTATATCAGACAGTATTTGACAATGCTCCTTGATCGAAAACCATATGATAGGCGCCAATGGGAGCTCACACATCTGACCAAACGATTGGTGCCAACCAACTTTGGATTGCCTATCGTGTTGTTTTTTTGCAAGAACAATCAATGAAATTTGGCTCTTTTGAAGATGTGAGTTGGACAAAAAAGAGCTGCTCATCCCACATTTTCATTAGCAACTTTGTAAAGAAAACGATGAAAGAAATAGTGCACCACAAATCCTCCCCTTTCTCCACATTTTTGTCAAATAGCTACCTGTGATCAGGCATTAATAGTATGAATTGTTCAATATCCAACACTTTTTCTATTTGTTCTTTTATTTCTACTCCGTCGACTTCTTCTTCTTTCATGTTTCCCTGTGTGGCACATCACCTGATGTAACGCAGACACAATTTTCAGTATCATTGGATTGATATTCAATATTTCATAGACACTGAGTTTTGTGCAAATCTCAATTCAGATCCGTTTGCAGAGGCCTTTAGTTTAAAGACAGCGTGGATCATTTTAATGAGTATTTTGTATAAATATAACTAAACAATCATCTTGTTCCTTCATTAAATTCGTTCCTGTAGTCTTGTGAACTGCTTACACTGATGCTTTTTTAACCCTTTCTTTGGAATGGTCTGTGTTCTGCCACCCAGTAAAGCCCCGGAGGCAAGACGTCAGCAGACAGATGACTCGTCCGTAAAACAAACAGAAGCGCGTATTCAACTTTGCTCCTTTATTGCAGAAAGTATAACACTCCGTGACATCCATTCATGGCCCGAGTAAAACTGTAGGGCAGTAAATACAGTTAACATATACTCTTAATGAGTAATGATATTGGAACAAAAAAAAGTAGAAACAAACATACCAACGATGCTCTGCAAACACTCAAACCACAGACATCAGAAATCAACACCACATGTAAATCTGTCCCATGTGCGTACTAACTGTCGTCCCACAATCTAGACATTACAGGCCCCGCCTCTACAATAGCTCCAAGAAAACACAACTATTTAACACAAAATGTAACACAAGACCTGTGTAACATAACAGTGTGATTTCTTTGGAATCAGTTAAACAACTAATAACCTTCTTCCTGAAAGTTTATATTTCCTCAAGTCCTCTCATTTTCAAGATGTTGATCTGTTTATATATTATATTATACTTTTGTAACACAATGGGCTGAGTCTGATCAAATGCAACATTAGATCATTGACACCGGCTAACATCTATAACTTTTCAGTAAATAACAAACCTGTACATGTACATGAAATCACTGTAACAATGATGGAAAAACTTGAATTTCAAACACTTTACAAAAAGAAGCATTTGTTAGATAAGAAAACTTATCGAAAAAGGGTTATATAGCAAATAATCAAGTATTATTATTAATATCTTTATTATTATAACTTTAATTCTACACAAAAATGCAATACTTTAACATTAATAGTTGACTAATTAATTAATTCACTGTTACTTGATGCAAGATAATTCACGTGCATGGCTCATATCCTAATACAGCTTTTCTGACGGACTAAGACATAAACTTTAACCATACATTACATGCATTCTATAATATGCAAATTTTGGACACACGGGTCAATTAAAGCTTTGGACATGTAAAATTATTACACCAACATGCTTTTTTAACCCTAGTAAACACTTAAGGCGCATTATATAGTTAAAGAAACGTACTCGCAATAGCCGCACTAATGCTAACGATTAGCTAAGCAAATGGTGATGTTTATTTCCAGTCTGAATAGTTTTTATAACAAAAGCTTTAAACATAATTTTAAATTAAATCTAGGTGTCTGCCTTTGACCAGCTCTTTCGGTTGCCATGTCCATGTTTGTACATGAAAACCGCAACTGCGCGCCTTACAGACAGGGCAACAAGGAGCGAGTTGACCAGGTCCTTGGAACTACTGATACTTAAGAAATCCTGGTACCTGGTATTTATTTTTTACCAATCAAATGAGAGTGATTAGAGTTCATTTTGAAACTATTGCAAATTCAGCTTAAAAAAGTTACAGCAGCTATAATTCCAGTTGCAGGCAAGCACTGGCATTTGAAGAGGCATGATAACAATGAGAGGAAAGAGCAAGCTGATAAATGAACTCTAGGATGTACTTGGAAAAACCTCCAAAGGCCCATCTGTTTCTAGGCAGAAAAAAAAACAGTGCCTTCCCTGTGGCGATGAGGGCTCCATATTAGCGGAAACAATTACCAACTCCACAAAAGCTCTGAAAGATGGAGAACAAATGTTTTGTCTAGGGCTGGATGTGATCTGCACTCCACACACTGACAAACTTCTAATGGACTCTGAATTAGCATCTGCAAAAAGAGACCAACGCATGAAGAGCTTCAGATCCAGCCCGTAGCTCCCCTAAGAGTCGCTCATCAGAAGTACAGTATGTAAACATATATATATATATATATAAGTCAGTGTTCTGAGATCCACAATCTATCTATCTATCTATCTATCTATCTATCTATCTATCTATCTATCTATCTATCTATCTATCTATCTATCTATCTATCTATCTATCTATCTATCATCTATCTATCTATCTATCTATCTATCTATCTATCTATCTATCTATCTATCTATCTATCTATCTATCTATCTATCTATCTATCTATCTATCTACCTACCTACCTACCTACCTACCTACCTATCTATGGAACCACCATATAGCTACCTTTCACCACATGGCTGTCCTTTCACACCAACAGATGATGTTCTAGAGTAGAGATCACAAGCTTACATTCCAAGTAGCGGTTACAGTGGAATTTTTAAATGACGAAACACAAATGTTGATAACACTGGCTTCACCCTTGCTTACTTTTTTTCATCTTAATCTTCTGGATATTTCTGTGCCATTTGTTAAATGAGCACTTCATTTTGCATGAAAGATACAGGTTAATGTGCTGCTATAATCGTTTTGCATTGGGGTTACATCTTCCAAAAAAGAAGGAAAAACTAAAGACGTTCACCTTTAAAATTTAAACGTACATTTAGTATGTAGATAAGCATTTATTTTATTTTGTAATACAACCATAAACACATTAATATTACGTAAAAAAGAATACGTATTGTAATTAACATGCAAAAAAATATGCTTATTACCGTATTTTTCGCCATATAAGACGCGCTGGCATATAAGAATTTTAAAACAGGAAGATCTAGAAAAAATAGATTCTGAACCAAATACTGAAGTAAAATATTTTATATCAACTGTGTAAAAGTTAACAGCAGTTTTAAGAACAATTATATGCCAAACATGTAACATGAACAGTCAGTAAACAGTAAAATTAACAAAAAAAAGGCAGTAATGTTTCATACCTGCTCCTTACAATCCGCACTATGGTAGGATCGACGAGCAGAGATGGGTGATGATGTCAGCGCGCACCGACTAATGGGAATTTTCCTATATAATACTACCATCTAGTGGTCATTTAGAGAAATGTCATTTGAGAAACTTTTAAGAGCACACATCATACTTCAGTCCCGCCCTTCTTCCGGCGCTTGTCTCGAGGTTCTTCTTCCAATGCGGATAACATGTGTGTAGGAAATGCGTTGAGACTGCTAAATCTTTACAATAAAAAGCCGCATTTGCTGTGTTCTCTCTCAAACGGTCTCCAGTGTTTATTATCAATTGAGAAGGTATATTTTTACCATAACAAGAGCTAGGCCGAAGCCGAAGCCGAAGCCGCGGCCTCTCTTACGCCTCTCCTACAGCCGTGACCGCCCTCCGCTCCGCGGCGCTCTGCATTCGCGGTATAAGACGCACCAACAGTCCCCCCTCAGTTTTGGGGAAGAAAAAGTGTGTCTTATACGGCGAAAAATACGGTAATAAAGAATGTGCTTACGCATTTACCTAATCAGCAATTTTCTGCAAACAATCTTGTCTGGCTTTGATAGCAGCAACAGTATTACAAAAGACAAATTTTTTAATTCATCATATTTTCAAACTATAATCTCTTGCTCCTCCGCAGAGAAAGAAAATGATCTCGCTCTCTCCATGTTCATCGTGATTGGTTATTTGGTACCTACGTCAGTCTTTTATGTGCACGCGACTGTGAACTAATTGCAGCTTAAGGATCAAAGTCTAACTTGACAAAGAAAGTTGATGAGCTGCTTCATGGTACCAACTGAGCCAGATTGAAGTGGTTTTGTCAAGTTGATGCCAATCCGGTTGCACTGAGTTTTTTAAGCCACATTCATGGTAAAGGCCCCAGGTGAGATACGATTGTGTTTGTTGTTTCTTTGTGTCTGGGGGAGGTTGTTGGATATGGAGTTGCATTGAATAATTTTGCTTGAGTTGACGTTTCCTTTGTCATGCTACAGGTACTTTGTGTTTGAGTGGTTTAATTTTTCCATACCATTTCATACTGTTGTACATGCTTTTGTTTTAGGGGATTATACATATTTGTGATGTTCCCCTTCGGTGCGTAAATTATGGCTGAACAATTTATGCAGTATATGGTTTGCTGAGTATCATCATCTGGTTTGAGTCCAGAGTAAGCCTACACTTCAGAATGAGACCCTATTTTGGCAATAAAATGCCGGGCGTGATAAATTCGGCTGCCTCACTCAATGTTCTCTCTCTTTGCTTCTAACTGGAATGTGGCACAACTTGTATCCACTGGTACAGGTAAGAAGCACATTAGAGTGACCACTGCCTGTGCATGATTGTGTGTTAGATCACATTATTTATGGTGTCTGTGAAAATATAATGGACAGAAACATATAAATTCTAGATTAAGATCGTGAGGGTGGTCTTTTAACGATTCTTTCGCAATCATTCACCATTGTTTAACAATTAATTGTGCAGCTCTACCTGGAGTGTGAAACGTTTCAAATCTTAAACGTCTTCAAAGCTATAAATTGGCTAGAATATAGCAAAAAGGCATGACACATGAAATTCAGAATTAGTGAAAGAATGAAGCATGGAGCTGTGAGAAAAGCCACCTGAGTAACATGTCGATTCTACAGTCAGTGTGATATAACGCAATGGAAATGTCAGCAACATGGCCACAAAGTGGTGGTCCGCTTAAAATTACAGAGCGTGGTCAGCACATGCAGAATTCATAGAGATCTCAGACTACAGACCTCCAAACTTGGCTTCCAAGCAGACTTCAGATGAGCTCAAGAACTGAGTACCAAGAGTTCAGCATTCAAGCTGTACAGCAAGTGCAATGCAAACTTGGAAAGTGTGGAACAGAGTGAAGTAGATTCTAGAGGACCCCAGACATGTTTTTGTAGTGTCCAACGAGTCTGGGTTTGGCAGTAGTCAGTGGCAGAATTCCAGTATAAAAAGTGTTTTTGTTTGTTTTCTCAAATACATTTCGGCTTATACAATTGTTTGAATGTGACAAAGACTGTAATTATAGAATGTTAGCGCTGCGGTGTAGTCTTTAAAGTCACGCAAACATTTTGTGGCATTGCTTCTGGTACATTTCAACTCACTAATTACAGGTAATAGCTGCTGTTATGACCACCTTTTGTTTGCCAGCATGAAGGAGGTTGGCATGTTGGGTATTTTGGGGCGTTTAAACATGGGATTGTTTCTAGAAATAAGCACTAAGTGCCATTTGGAAAACAATTTAAGCCATTTAAACACTCAACACATTTACAGCTTTATTCTTCTGTGTCCTGAGGTCTGCTACTGCCACGTCTACAATGCAATTGAAGCTTCCAGAACGATACTGTGAAGTGTTCCATGCATATGTGACCATAAGCCTGGTGGAGGCATTGAGATATTAGAAGGATTTTATCTGAGGAAAACAAAATTCCTAGTTTGATTAAAAGAGATTGTGATCAGATTTATTCCAGCAAAAGTTTGGCAGAGTTAAAAGATTCTTTTACTGAGATTAACGGAATGATTCTTAAAGGAACACTCAAGTTTTAAACAAATTAGCTAGTATTCCATCCACCCCAGAGTTACCGAGCTGCAATGCGTCAACAATTTTCGCATAGATTATTGGACCTGGTCAGACCACAAGCATTTCAATTTAAACTTATCAAAGCTTCAATATTTTACCTGCTAAAAAGTGTGTTCTATTGTTACTAAATCAGAGAACTTTTTCTACTTCAATTTTTGCTGTGAACAAATGACAATCATTTATACAGTGGATGTACAGGTAAAAATGATTCAAATGTGCCATACTGACAACCCTGTTATCATGTGTGACATCACAAAAAAAGTTGAATTCCATTAATTCCTCATACGAATGCCAAATTATTCTGTATTTATGTGAAGAAACTCAAATTGTTTTCATTTTTGTTATGCTACAGGTTACACCAGAGGATCTGGATTACCCATTTACATATTTGTTCTATAAAATTAATCATTATTTCTCTCACATCATTACATTCTGCTTATAGAATTAGGAACAGATTGTGTTCAATGAAATCTGTGCATGGATTTAATATCTATTAAAATTAAAAAAAAAATAATAGACTTTTCTTGACGGACAGTATTTGTTCTGCAAAAATGGTCTTTCTTGTGTAAGAGTACTATTTTAGGCACGAGACAGATTAGAGTAGCCTCAATAAGATCACTTTATAGACCTCTTAAATGCATTGTAAAAACGGATTATTAACAGCAAACGTAAAGTATGAATTAATTTAAGCTGTTTTTCCACTTTGTGACTTCTTAGTTTGTGTTGAAATTTTATCTTCGCCTTGATGCAGAAGTATAAATTGGCTTTTAAAGTTCTGAATCAAAAGGAAATTATTTAAGAACCCGGAAGATAAAAGCAACTTATTATAAGATGACCGAACCAATTAAAGTCTCACTTAACTAGTCATTCATGCATTCATTAGCTTTTGCACGGTTTTTGCAATAATCTCTATTTTGGCAGTGCAAAATACCACAGTTAGGCTTTTTAATTGTATATAACGCTAATTTCATTGTCTGCTGAGTACTACATTCAGTTTGTCCTTTTATATGTTTTTTTTTTTGTTTGTTCGTTTTTTTTTAATCGGTGCAAGGAAGGCCCCTTTCCGATAAAAATGAACTCTTCGTTCAGAAACTTGAAGAACATCTGAAATGAGCCAGACCAAATTAACATTAAAATTCACCTTTGTAATTCCAAGTATTTTATTGTGGGTTGTTTTTATATTGGTACGTCGCCCTGGGCAGCTTTAATGTACTAGATTCAAACATCCAAGAGGAAAAAAAAGTCTTAATGTGTCTATTTCCCTTACACAAAGTATTTTGTTTTAGTACCCCCCCCCCCCCCCACACACACACAAAGTTCATTATATTACAATCAGTCATGTAAGAAAATGGCGATCATGTATGAAGAGCCTGACCAGTTTCTACCAAGGAGTTCACATGTACAGTTTTTATCCAGCTTTCCACATCTCACAGCCCCAAAACAAAGCCACTCTGTAGTGAAAGCCTGGCGCAAGACCATAGCAACATCAACACTTGACTGCCACTCCAAAAGCAACACTGGCAGCTGTGTACCATCCTCCAGTGAGACAGGAGACTTGCAGATCCTTCTTGTAAGAGTGAACATTTGTCCTAATGCACAGAGACAAGCTAAAGAAGTGCACACAGGTTGTTCTTCCAGCAAGGTCAGGAACGATTAAAAACATGTGAAAACTGTGTGGATCTGACGCTGACAGAAACAAGCCTCTTGGATTTAATTAAGATTCAGAGGCAAAGGATCTCAGATTTCCTGTTTGTCAGTCCCTGGTAATCCAGGCATGCTACTTCAATTTGGAACCCAGGAAAAGAGGAGGCACTGATTATTTTACAGAACCATTTATTTCAATAAAACTTATAAACCAGTTGAAACGATTCAAACAGAGAAAAAGAGGTTCTTTTGTTCAATAGAACATTGGTTAAATTCACTATGATGGCATATGAGGGTTAAATTAGAGCTATTTTCAGCGAAAAAACTGTGAAAATATTTGGGGTTTTAGGGTAGTTTGGTGGCACAGTTAGAAGGCTGTCGGTTTGCGGCTCGCCGGTGACCTTCCTGCAAGGAGTTTGCATGTTCTCCCTGTGTTTCTCCTCCGGGTACTCCCGTTTCCCAAACAATCCCAAAAACATGCGGTTAGGGTAATTGAATAATCTAAATTTTTCTTAGGTGTGAATGTGTGAATGAATGTGTGTGTTTCCCTGTGATGGACTGGCGACCTGTCCAGAGTATACCCCCACCTCTCGCCCAATGTGTGCTGGAGACGCACCAGCAGACTCATAAGAGGGTTAGAAGATGAATGAATGTTTTTAAGGCATTGAATGTAATTTTTCGGTTTTGTCAATATTTCGGTTTGTGCTTAACACAGAAACAGACAGTATATGGAGACAGAATGCCCCTCTTACCACATTTGAAAACCTTTAAAGACCTACAGTCAGAATCTGATTCTTTGTAAAGTTTTGATCTTAGGAGTTGTGTTACATGAGACAAAGATGAAAGTTCCACTGTTTCGTGCCTCAACGCCTCTAGCTTTTATCTTCCTGAATGGTAATAAATCAAACCCTGAATTTCTTTCTCCAGTGAACTGCTCTAAGTGCATAAACAGACTGGAAATAAACTGAAACCATTCAATGTCCCTCAGACGCTCAGTTTTATTACTTAATAATTGCATGTAACTTTTAGTCATTCATTTAATTTTAACTTACAGCAAAGAAAACACAAACGTGAATTTCATTCAGCAGAAGTTACTCTCTAAGAACATCAAAAGGTTCTCCCATTACATGGATCTCAAGGCATGTATTACATGGTTCTCGTAATCCCGTGGCATGTGTTTCAAAGTCCTGATTCTCCCGTGGCATGTGTTTCAAGGTCCTCATGCTTACGTGGCTTACAAGGTTTTGGGTCCTCATGCTTCCATGGCATGTGCATCAGGGTCCTCATGTACCTATGGAATGGGTTTCAGGGTCCTCATGTTCCCGCATCATGCTTTTCAGGGACCTTGTGCTCCTCTGGCATGCGTTTCAGGCTTCTCATGCACCTATGGAGAGGGTCCTCGTGTTCCCATGGCATAGTTTTCATGGTCCTTGTGCTCCCATGGCATGCATTTCAGGGTCCTCATGCTCATTTGGTATGCGTTTCTGGTTCCTCATGCTCACGTAGCATGTGTTTCTGGGTCTTTATGCTCCCATGACATATGTTCCATGGACTTTGTGCTCCCGCGGCAAACATTTAAGGGTTCGCATACTCCCATGATATGCATTTGCATATGCATTTGCATAAGCATGTGTTTCAGGGTACTCGTGCTCCCCTAGAATGCTTTTCAGGGTCGTTGTTCTTCTGTGGCATGTGGTTCAGGGTCCTTCTGCTCCTCTGTTTCAGGGTCGGGGTGCTCCCGTGTCATGCATTTCAGAGTCCTAGTGCTCTCGTGAGCTGTTTTTCAGGGTTCCGTACTTCTGTGGCATGCTTTTCAAAGTCCCTGTGCTCCCCTGGTATGCTTTTCAGGATCTTCGTGCTCCCATGGCATGATTTTCAGGGCCCTGTGGTATGAATTTCAGGGTTCTTATAACCACTTGTAATGCGTTGCATGAGAAGCTTGAATGGCATGTGTCCTTGTGCTCCCTTGTTTTGCGTTTCTGGGTCCTTGTGCTCTTGTGGCATACGTTTCAGTGTCCTCAGGCTCCCATTGCATGTGTTTCAGCGTCATTGTGCTCCCTTTGATATCCAGTTGAACATGCCTTTTGAATCAACATTCATTTCAAGATTAGCCAGTTGTGGAGTAATAACGGATATTACACATCACGCACGCAACAGGGCCCTGAGGCTAACCACGACACTCTGTAGCTTTCATCAGTGATGAAACAAAAATGGTTCAGCCATGATACTTCTAAACTGTGTAGAACCTCGTTGAGGATCTCTGGCGGGACTATAAAAACAGAAGTCTTTTGTTTTTATTAATCCCTTGTCACCGTTCAAACACAGCTAGCAATATGCTCAGGTTTTATTTTGGCACTTAACAAATGTTATCACGCTCAGGCAAAATAATTGCATAATTCTGTCACCAAGTGTTAAGAAAGCTGATACTACTGTAGATGTTTTGTTCCACTTTTAGAGTTGCACTGATTCAGCCAGATTTAATTTTGGGGTCCATGTGTTAAAAAAAATTTTGTTGTTCCGTTATATGTTGTCTTTTTTATATTTTTAAAAATAAACTTTTTATGACACAGTCATAGAATGGACTTGTTTCATTTGAAAAAAATTCCCATGGAATGTGTTTCAGAGTTCTTGTGCTCCCATGGCATATGGTTCAGGCCTAGACTCATCAAAGGTGTGGCTCCACTGATCCAGCTGGCACCACTCAATGTAGAGAGAGAGAGTGATGCAAGAAGAACATATTCTGCATGAATCAAAGGAACCTGACATCATTTCCTCCAGAGCTTCATCTCAGCAGACCAAATAAGTGACGGGAAGGACCTTCTTGCAAGGATTAAACATTTATTTCCCTCTCCAAAACATTTAAAATAATTTCCGCAACTCAACACAAAATAAGACACTTTTGTAAAGTTGCAAACTCAGTAAAGCTGTAAAAAAATAAGTAAAAGTAGAGTGATTGAAACAATACTGTGGGTGACTAGCCCTTTAAGCTGGCGCTGTCTCTCTCTCGCTTTCAGCTGTACGGAAAATATGAATAGCTTCCTGTGACAGGAAGAGCTTTTATCTCCCAAAGGAGTCAAGGAGCTGCGGTATTAGTATTTTAGAGCCTTCGCTCACTTTCAAGTTTCAAACAACACATGAGGGCACTCCCTTTATTCTTCAAATTGCACCCCTCTTATGAACCATTAGTAAACCCTTTGACATCTTTTTTAAAAGTGTCAAGTGTCAAGTTATGTAAAATATTACTTTTCCTTACATGTGTAAATTGAGTATTTGTTTACTTTTGTTCTTCACATTTGAAACAAAAGGAAGACAAATGCATGCATACATAAATAGAGAAAAACTGTTGGTGTTTTTCGGATCTTGACATTTTTTTTCTTATCTCGAAGGAAAATATTCCCCGCGAGACCTTTCATATCTCGAACATTTCGCAAATCAAAGCATTCGTATCTCGAGGTACCACTGTAGACGGTAATATTAGTTGCTTTTGACTAAACGTTGGCAGTCCCCAATGTACAGTTAGGTACAATTGTTACTTTAAATATTATCATAAAACAAAGAAAATGTTGAGAATTTATGATTTTATGAACGAAGGCATCTATTATTTGTTTGACGTAGTATTTTAAAAAAAGTACAAAAATTGGTTAAAATGCCCAGTTGATGTTTCCAATCCAAGCTTGAAACTAAAGAGTTGAAAAGCCTGCTAAAACAGCTCTAAATATAAAAAAATCATTAAAAACAATAATGTAGAATGGACAATGAACTAAAAATGTAACTACGTGCACAAATTTTTAATTTATTGTATCTAAGTATTTTGAATAATTACAATTTTAGGGAAAACAATATCTAAAGAATGCCAAGATCCAAAGATAAAAGCACACAGTGTGCATCGTGTCCCTGTTAATGATAGAGGTGTCTGCCTCCCTACTTTTCAGAGCAACTTTGACTCAAGCTTCATTCCTGCAGGATCTTTATCACCCCACACCCCACTATCAGCAGGGCTTTAACAATTTAATTATGCTGGCTTGTCAAGTATTTAGCTGCGGACAAAAAAAATGCCATCCAACAACTCCAAGACATCCAGACTGGTCTGACTTGGGTTATTATATCTTTTCAGAATGGTTCAGAATACCTTTTAAAGGAATTCTGGTAAATAGCTGAGAATGGGGTTTTAACATGGGGTCAAACTTTGTGAAGCTGTAACTCAAACTGAGAAGCTCATCAAAATTTCAAACAGACCAAACTTGTGGATGTTATCAATCTGTCCAAAGACGTACCAGCCACTGTGCACAGTTATTAGAACCATAGGTTCTAGAAGGAGATAAAGTATTTACCATTGATTTAATGGCCATTGGGAAAAAATGGGAAAAGGCAAAGAAAATATATTCAAGACCAATCAAAGAGAAATGGGGGCTTGTTTATGGTTATCATAGCAATAACTTATCACTGACAACTTACTAGCAACCAAACTTTATACCCTAGCAACCATTTTTCAACCAATCATAATATGTTATCACTGACATCTTCACAGCAAACTAAACTGTTTAAAATGGTAACCGTTTGCCATATTACAGCTTAGGAAAGTCAAAGAGACATGGAGGTTGGTTTATATTACATTCTGTAAAACTGCACTTTTACAAACCAACATCAAAGTTTGTCAAAAAAAACTTTAACCATCCAGTTTTAACTGTAGTCTCTCTGTCAACACTGGACATGGCACATACACACATTGCTTGTTTACTCACATTTGAATTTAAACGCTCCTACACTACCACCGTTTCAACCATAATGATCTCCTGTGATTACAACATCAGCGGTTTAAAGTTTACTTTCCGTTTATGTTGAATCATTAGACTTTTGAACACACTAAAGCTCATTCAAATCCCTTTAATCTAAAGTGAGTGTTAAAAGGAGATTATGTGATTATTGCCGTTACAGTCAATCAAAAACCCATTTCAAAATCACTAACATTGTAAATATGCAAATAAGGGCAATGACATCTAGCTCGGCTATTCAAGGTGTGAAATGTAAGCTCTGAAATACAAGTGAATTGAGATGAAACTTTGAAACATTAACAACAGGAAACTCACTCTGGAGATAGTCAGAGGCATACTGAAGTCCTTGCCACCCTGAAGCCTGAAGCCCCATGGGGAAGGTCCCATCAAGATCACGCTGAAACTGCTGCTCATGCTGCTTCGGGTCAGAGTCGTCCAAGTACTGATGTCCAATTCACAGCCTGAGAATGAGAAACCACAGGTAATGATCTTTTAGACGCATTCATGAACTATCAGGCAGAAACCCAATAGCATCCACAGATCAGATGCCTTCATAGGCTTTCCTCATCTTCGTCCAGGAAGAGAAGAAAAATCTGCGCTACAGACTGATCTCAAAAGTCCTAGTCTCAAAATAAATCCAAGAACAAGATGTTTCATGTCTAAACTTATCTCACAACTGCAGATAACACAAAGGAGCCATCGCTATTTTTATCCACATGACAAGGTGGGGTGATGGGATAATGCTGGTGAGCACAGGAAAGTATTTTAAGAGCTGGAGGGTGAGTGTCACAGTTGTTGTCAAGGTAAAACTCTAGTAAATTCTAAACAGAGACATTCCAGAACAACGGATTAGACTGCGTGGTTTTCGTTCAGGGGGTAATCCAGGAGCTTTATATGTTTAAATAAGTAAAAATCAACAACACACATGATCCCCTGCCTCTGTGGACCTCACATCAAGATACTAAACAAAGAGAAGCTTTATAATTAGCGTTACTGTTTATATCCATCAAACTCTGGGAAAGACCTCGACCCCAGTGTGTTTGTGGAAACAGATGGATGAGGGTCAGAGAAGGTCAATGAGTATGAATGAAAACAGGAAAAAAACTAAGTAAGGGCGATGAAGTGGTTGAACATGACCATTATTCCATCAACATGACCTTTTTCCACCCTCTTCGTTTCAAAACAATTGACCTCCAACCACTTATCCTCCCTCATAAAGGCAAATCAGCCAATCAGAGTAGAGCATGTTAAGTCACTGACATGTTTCATAAAGATGTACTGAGGTTGAGGGAGTTCAGATGTTTTTCTCATTTGTATAACAGAAGAAAAACAGTGGGTAAAGGGAGCATATCCTGAGGTTCTGAAATGGTTTTTATTTTAATATAAATACATGGGAGAACTGCAGCACTGGCTAAATTTTCCGGAAGCACTGAAGGACACTCAATCTCATGAAAAGACAAAACATCTCTGAATCAGCACATGATTTCACAAATTAGACAATCACTAAAATCCATTTTGATGAATTTGGGTGAACTTTCAAAATTTTGGAACTTTCATAAATAAATATTTAATGATTTATTATAAAGTAATCATGTAATGCTATAAAACCCTATGTAATGCATCATTACACACACGCACACAGATTATATGTATATAGTATATGCCCAATGATGGACTGGCGACCTGTCCAGGGTGTACACCCCCGTGACCTCAAAAAGGGAATAAGCGGGTTGAAAAATTAATGAACATATTTACAACAAAATTAATATTGAATCAAGTGGCTAGTTCAAGAATAGATCAGTTAAATAGCATCAGAACCCACAAACTGCCCAGTCAAGTAAGTCTGTGTTCCGCAGTCTCTCCTTTCACTTGCCGGTGAATTTTGGATGTCTCCGCTGGACTTTATTGACTGATCAACTGGAAAATGGACTGATTATGTTTCGCCTTTATAGAATGATTACAAAACGATTCAAAACTGTTGCTGCAGATGAAAGCTGCCGTTTTTCCACCCCCTCAGCATCTCATCTTCTTTGCACTATGCTTGGTTTATTGGAGTTAAGGCATTTTGTGAAAAAAACTTGACTGGCGTTTATCATAGTTGTGAAAGAAACAGACAAATCAGGACTGCTTAACACTACAAAAATAGATAATGGGCTTTGAAACCCAACTCCTCAAATGCAAATTAAGTTTAATGGCCTTGTATAAAGATTATGTTTTATAGATTGTTGTGGTAATCAAAATTACTGAGTAATTTGAGTATCAAATTAATAATTACATTTCGAGTATCAGTCAATATGTACTTAATCTGTTTGCAGTGCTCATCAACATTTGTGAACACTGTGTTTAGAATCTATCCTATAATGCTCCTAGGCTTAGCATGTCTGTCACCACCTCAACTAAACCTGTGAGAACAGAACCACTCTATTCTGCAGAACCGTCACTCATGAGGGCTTTTTCTTATGGTGCTAGCGGCGCCAGGCTGTTTGGTGTTGGGTGTGACGGCATGCCAAAAACAAGTCCTGGAAAAAGAACAGCTGCCCAAATGCAACTGAGCAAATAAAAAGATTTATTGATGCTAAACAACTGTAAACTTCGAACTGGCTCAAAAATAAAAGGAGTGTGTGTCATTACAACACAATATTAAAAAAAAGTTTGAGAAAGTAAATCCTCCACACTCTGTGATACAATTGCATTAGGGTTATTTTAAGATGTTTATAAACATTGTAGACAATGCTGAACCGATCATTTTAACTAATCCAGAGAAAAACAATCAAATATAATCAATAAATTTACAAACAGCACCCAATTGAACCAATACCAAAAACCCTGAATAAAATCACACTAAAACAATAACATTGTTAAAATGAATGCCCACTGGAAGAATCTTCAAACATCATGATTAGCCAAAAACAGCAAACCTTTCCACGTTCATCAAACTAAGGTATATCCAATTCTCCAAACTTAGAAATAACAGACATGCGACAGCCATTAAATCACAGCATGTGTGAACAGGCATGAGCTACCAATCCATAGGCGGTAATTTTGGAATTTATTACACCATCCCAACATGAAGAAACAGTCTTTCACAGGTCTGGACTTCCAATGCAGCGTGTGACAGTTTAATGTTTAGCCACGCAAGCCTGACCTCTGAACCTAGAAACTACAAACACAACCCATGAACCCACTCCCAGACACTAGTCCGTCTGATGGCTGGATGGTTAGTCAGCTGGAAAAGCACGCTAAGCTTCCCTGTAAAACACAGGTGTGCAGTGGAACGCTCAGCAACTAATGATTAGACTGATTCAATGCTGCACTCCAGCAACCAAACAAAGCACCTTTTCTTTTACTAGACCATGCTGAACTTAACATTAACCCTCGAGCGCACTGACGGACATTTTCATCCTTATTGCATGGCTATTTAATCCAAGGGAAAAGGATTCATCTTAATAAAAAGGATTAAATTTACGTAAAAAATTATATTTCATGCTTTATTGTTCTCAAAAATCTATTTTAGGACCATCTAGGGCGAAATGGTCATACCAAACCATTAGAACCACTTATATTTCAAAGGTTCACAGCAGGGGTTTTCTCGTCATTTTCACTGACTTTTAATCAATATTTGAGTTAAGGATCAATAATATATCAAGTGCAGAGTATTTTTATCCATAACCTAGTACACATTTTAGCTACGTTCAGACTGCAGCCAAAATTAGAGTTTTTTTTTTTTTTTTTTGGGGGGGGGGGGGTCATGACACTCTGACTTTGAACGGCTCAATTTTCATTTTTCCAAATGAGGCCTATGAAAGGCCAAGTCAGCTGTATCAGACTTGTTCCATCATAAATCCCCATTCAGACATGCTTTCTCACTGAACTAAACACTGAAGAAAATCTTGTCTTCAAACAGTGATACATTTATGTCAATCTCACTTTTCCTAAAAAGAAAGAAATTCGAAAAAATTGAATCTTAAGTTAAAAACGTCATTTTTATAGTCAAGCACTTTAACTTGACAGTCAATGGGAATCTACACCCTTCTCCATTTGTCCTCAAGTGGCTTGTTGATGAATTGCAGCTTCAGGCAATTTTGTATCTGGAGAGAAAGTGAGATGTGCCACTTAAGAGATGAGCCACTTAGACTCCGTCTACGTCTAATCAGTGCCCATCCCTTATAGCATATAGGTCATCTGTGACGGCCCCCTTCAAGATTACTAGTCTTACATTCACTCTTCCCTGAACAGTACATTGTATATCTGATTGCGCAGATCGATCCGTGCACGCCCAATCCATCCGCGCCCTCGTGTTTATTGAAGTTCTCAAAATCACACTGAATAATGGTTTGGTCACTTCCAATTGTGCCTCCGTTGGGTTGACATAGTAGCATTGAAGTCACCAACAAGTATTATAGAATGACGTAGGGGCGTTGATGGAGTGGGCGTGGACAGATCACCCTAAGCCTGCCTGTTTTTACTGCACAGTTACGTGGCCCCGCAGTAATGCAATTGTAGATGCCCCAGGATATAATTATTATACTAATATAATAAGCTATAATACAAATATGCAGAAATTGATCTAAATATCAGTGTTCTGGACATCTCTGTAATCTAGACACTCGACTTTCAAGTTATTTGTTTCCTTTCTTCATGACCATCCTAGAGATATTTCATTCCTCCAGGCCTCTGGGGTGGGGAAGATTTTTTCACTGGAGGACCAGGGGTTGCTCAATGATGCCTGTAATAACTATTTAATTGAAATGTAATACAGTCAAATGTAGATGTAAATTATATTAAACATTTTAATAATTTTGTCGGGAATACTGTGAATGTGCACTTGTCTGGACAACAATGAGCACTCACTGTAATCCGGACACTGGTTGTGTTGGTTTTTTCTTCTTTTCCTCCAAATGGTTGGTACAAAATACGTCAAATTTTTAAAGTTTGTACCCTCCCGTGGCGATCTGAAGGCCAATAAGGTCTGTGTGCATGCCACAGAACGCTGTACAATGAGAAAAATGCTCTATATATGTGAAAACTGTGAATCTACATCACAATTTCACATATTTTATGAGGCATTTGCACTCACTCATACAATTAAATCACTATCTCACTAAATCTTAAAATTGTGGTTATAGTTAAAAGGTGCTAACTATAACAAAAAAAGAAAGTTTTCAAGGAGCCTACCTCTTTCTCTTTACAATCAAAACATTCAAAATACATTAAATATATTTAAACTCAGTCCCCATTTCTGTTAAACCAGATTACTTTTGTTGTCCCCTTCGTGAAGCCCCGGAATGACATTTAACGTTAATTTACAAAGTGCAAAACCATATATACATAAGTTAGTTATTACCTAAAGAACAGTTAAACCGATATTAATATTTACACAATTCAGACACACCCAAGACAAACTTTCAGAGTACAACTTTAACCACTTCCTCATCGAAAAACACAAAACATTATATTTATCATACGCTTTGCCGCTCAAACCTTCAGGCGCGAAAACTAACGGACAAATGTTAACCGTCAAGCTCCGCTGAACGTTACCTCAACTCAACACAGTGAACGTTTAGTGTTACTCCTGTTACTTTTACTACAGAATATATATATATCATGTCTTTAATTAACAATACTTCGAATACGACAGAAAAGATTTCTGCTCTTTTCAGGGTGGATCACTCACCTGTGAAACGCTGCTGCTGCCTGTGAAGGAGAGACAGAATGACAGAGAGCCCGAGGAAGAGTGAGAGAAACTAGAGCAGAAACTACCGCTCTTTCACTCACTCGAGCGCTTCACTTCCGCCCCTTTAATGCCGACGAGATGACGTCAAACTCCTCACCGAACACTTCACTGACAGCAGACTAAACGACTTATACGTGGTTCTTTAATTTGATAAGCTTTTGAGAACATTTTAGTAAAAGAAAAAAAACATTAACGAATGTTAAAGTGTTTTAACTTCACTGTATTTAGATTCTGTTTACATATGTGAACATTTAAACATAATATCCATCCCCAGGGGGATTTCCTTTTCCAGAAAATGTTAAAGTCTAAATTATCAAGTGATTTCAAGTGATATCAATTAGTTTATTTTTAAAGACAATCGTAAGCAATTTATAATATTCGTTATTTGTTAGTGTTCTAAAGCAATGCTGGAAACAAATAAATGTTTGTTTAAAGTTTATTTTTTGTAGAGAGCTTCGTTGAGCGCAGTATTTGAACTGCTGGCAGAAAGAGTGTAGTTAAATATCGCCATCTACTGTTTTGTTAAACACTCTACAGAAGACAATTGGTACTGAATACTTAAAAAGACATCACAAATCAGCTTGAAATCTTGAAAAAAAAATGTTCTTCACCAGTTCTTCACTGGTTCTTTGCATGTTTTAGGGTGCTATATGGCCCTTTTTCGTTTTATAAAAAGCTCTTGGTTCTTCTATACCGGTCCGGTTCTTTGCAGATTTGAAGGTAACACTTTTTGTCACTTTAAAGAACATCTTAAGCTCCTTTTAATTCTCCACCGGTTATTTGTTGGTATATTGCAGGTTTGAAGCTGATATACAGGATCTTCGCAAACAATTAGCATATTGTGATTAAGTTCATTATTTTCTGTAATGTACTGATAAACATTAGACTTTCATATATTTCAGATTTATTTACACACAACTGAAGTTGTTCAAGCCTTTAATTGTTTTAATATTGATGATTTTGGCATACAGCTCATGAAAACCCAATGTTCTAAAATAAATAGTATATTATGAAAAGGTTCTCTAAACGAGATATTAACCTAATCATCTGAATCAACTAATTAACTCTAAACACCTGCAAAAGATTCCTGAGGCTTTTAAAAACTCCCAGCCTGGTTCATTACTCAAAACCACAATCATGGGTAAGACTGCCGATGGAGTCCCATGTCAGCTGCTGGTGTTGGTCCACTGTGTTTTATCAAGGGCAGGCTCAATGCAGCTGGCTATCAGGAGATTTTGGAGCACTTCATGCTTTCATCTGCTGAAAAGCTTTATAGAGATGAAGATTTCATTTTTCAGCATGACCTGGCATCCGCTCACAGTGCCAAAACCACTGGTAAATGGTTTACTGACCATGGTATTACTGGTGCTCAGTTGGCCTGCCATCTCTGACCTTAACCCCATAGAGAATCTGTGGGATATTGTGAAGAGAAAGTTGTGAGACACAAGACCCATCACTCTGGAAGAGCTTAAGGTGCTATCGAAGCATCCTGAGCCTCCATAACACCTCAGCAGTGCCACAGGCTGATTGCCTCCATGCCACGCCGCTGTGAAGCATTCATTTCTGCAAAAGAATTCCCGGCCAAGTATTGAGTGCATAACTAAACAGAATTATTTGAAGGTTGACAGCTTTTTTTGTGTAAAAACACTTTTCTTTTATTGGTCGGATTGAAATATGGTAATTTTTGGGACTAGGAATTTTGGGTTTTCATGAGCTGTATGCCAGAATCATCAATATTAAAACAATAAAAGGCTTCAACTACTTCAGTTGTGTGTAAATGAATCTGAAATATATGAAAGTCTAATGTTTATCAGTACATTACAGAAAATAATGAACTTCATGCAATATGCAAAGTTTTTTAGAAGATCCTGTATAGTACGTTTCGCTTCAAAGAACCCCTTAAGCTCTTTTTGGTTCTTCACCGGTTCTTCGCTGGTTCTTTGAAGGTGATATATATATAGCATTGTTTTTGCTTTATAGAAACCCTAAAGCTCTTTTTGGTTCTTTGTGAGACAGCAAGTGAACTGGAATGAGAGAGAGAGGATAGGCTGGGTAATGACCCGGTGACTAGGACTCAATCTCAGGTTGTCCTGCGCATGCGGCAAGCTCCCCATCTACTACATTACAGAGGCTCACCAATTCCTCGCTTTTACTGATGGAGAGAGCTCTTTTTTTATCTTTCTCCTGTTTAGCATTTTAAATGTTGATTATTGCTAGTACTAGTAGTAAATATTTAAAAATACATGGTAAAGAATTTTCATATGTAGCTAGGGACTCGTGATCCCTTCTTGACATGTTCACTCTCTTTCTGCCGGTCTTGTAAGTGCCCTAATCCTGCTCTTTTTTTTTTTAAATAAGTGAGCCAAAGTCAGGAGGCCAGGTTTTTTCCATGTTTGCTCACAATGTATGATCGGGGCAGAGGTACATAAAGTACACACTCCCTCTGCTTGAGTAAAAGTACACATGTTTAAAATTAGTCTGGTAAAGTATTGACTTCACTTTCTGAATTAAGTAAGGAGGTACAGACTTTAGGGACTCACAAAAATAGATTCACTGGATGTATATTCATTAACATATATCCTAGTGATCATGGGGAAATACATCTCAGCAGTAACAATATTAAAACTAAAACCAGCAATGATAAATTGATTTATGTGACCAAAGTCAGGGAATAATCGTCAGAAGGTTGGTCTGGCCAAAATTGAATGCATTCATCTACACAGAATAATGAATGGTTTTAGAAACAAAAATAGACAAAATGTGCATATCCTGGAAATACAGGGGTGTTAATTATTGTTGCATACTATTTCAAAATTAAATGTGGTGTTTCTACCATTTTTACTCCCTAAAGTGTGCTCATCGGTGTCCTCTATGTGCACTCTTTCAACAAACAAGCACCTCCCTCCTCTGTTTAGCAGCTCAGATGTACATATTTATGTATTTTCATGCTCACGTGAGAGTTTTCTGAATATTCAAACCGCTGTCACTGTTCAGCGAAGGGTAAATTTTAACTGAAAAAAGTTAAGGCTGCTGAAAAATGCTCGCACAACCAAAATAATTAACCTATTTTAAGTGGCTGTCATTTTATAAATGAAAGAGAGGCTCTGGTGGGAAGAAACCTGAGGCAAACATCCATGGCACAAACCTGGAGCTACTGCCAAGATTTTCAATCACGTTGAAAAAACTTGTTGAATTTCACACGCTGTTAATGAAGGCTAAATCACAAGTATAGAAATTAATGTAAAATACATTACTTCATTGTTCAGATAATGACTCTGACTACCGCGCATTCCTACAGCGTCGAATTTGGAGCATACACAACAATAAGACTTTTTTCTTTTTTTATTTTTCTTAATTTTCTTCATACTATTTCTGGGTTTCTTGGCACCAGAGGCTTTCTTTCATTCTCAAGGCGAATAGTGCATCATTCCTCAATACACTGGACCTGCACTGGATTTAGAAAAGGTAAAATGGCATTTGTGGCCCCATCCGATTACAATAAGTGAGCAATTTCCAGCACTCACTGTATAAATAACACCAGAAATGTCCTAAATATTAAATGTTGTCCTTTTGATTGATTGACTGTGATAATGATGTTGGACTGTATTAGGTGGTGATGTGTATTCAGTGGTCAACTGGTGGTGAACTCAAATAAAAGGTTATTGCGATTGACACAGGTGACTCAGCAGTATACAGGTTTGTTTTTATCTTAAATGTTACTGGTCTGTGTGTGGTTTTATATTCAATAACACACACGTGAAACACACAATGATGCCGTCTCTTTTTAACTTTTGATTCCCAGCTCAGAACATAACTGCACTCTACATACTTGCTCTCTTTAACAGAGACCATTTACTCTCTGAGCTTACATTTAAATGCTCATATCAATCGTCATCTTTCTCCAGGTATACAAAATGCAGAATTTTACTATGATTTAAATGAACAATTATGTATAGACGTAAAATGAATAGGATTTACGTTTCCCATAGGATTGTTGTTGCCCATCTCCAGCGCACATTGGGCAAGAGGCGGGTGTATGGTGTACACACTGGACAGGTCGTCAGTCCATCGCAGGGCAACATTCACTCACACAATTACACCTAAAACGAAGTTTTTGGGATTGTGGGTGAAACCGGAGTACCCAGAGGAAACCCATGCAAGCACGGGGAGAACATGCAGACTCCTTCCAGGAAGATCACTGGCGAGCCAAGTACCAACAACCTTCTAACTGGAAGGCTACCCACTGTGCTACTCTGCCACCAATGATCTTAATTAATCATCATAATTTTACATAATTCACCAAAATGTAACATGTGGATTGTATATGTGTATAAGTTTATATCATATTAATATTGTGATGGGGTAGTAAGATCAGCCTGTACATATAAATTCACCGCAGCCGAGGAGAAGAGCAGACCTACCGATAAGCATGCAGGAGAAGGCAGACCATTTCCATTTGCCGGGAGCAGTGGATGGATGGCGCGAGAGCAATCAGGAGCCAAGGGGGCCCAGGAAGTGTCTACCCACCGGGTCTAGAGTGTGGCCGCGGGGCCAATTGAGTCACTGGGGCTCGACTGGGTTCCCATACTCTTGAGGAGCATGCTGATAAGAGCCAAGCACCGGGCCACTCATTTCTGACCAGGAGTCGATGACAAGGGTGCATAGATCCATTGAGCCACATGCATCAGCACAATCGGAAACCCACGCGCTTTCAACAAACGGGGTGACGGCACCCCAGACTACTCCTGCTGCACTTCTCGGAGGCAGGCTCGTCTATCCGGCTCACCAACATCCCTGACAGAGTGCTAGGGTCTCTTTTTAATTATTTATGGTGCCATTATTGTACCCTGTGCTGCCTTGAACAATGCCAGTGTGTCTGTGTCTGTCTCACCACCCACTATAATATAAAAACAGCAAATGCTACCTTAAATGAACTTCCAAAAATGTATCATAATTATTTTTTTAAGTGTACTAGAGTAGTTCACATTTACAGTACGCACTGTATTTTAATTCAGTTAGTTCCAATCTCTGGAGGCTGATATACCCATAGTTTTTTGTGCAGCACTGTCCTGGCAGGAGTCTGCAGTGTAGAGAGCTCCATGTGCCGAGCTCTCTACTCTTCGATCTTTTGCACACAGACTTACACTACTCTCTATAACAGAAATATCAAGTGTGCACCTTCTAGTGTACAGCATAAAGGGTCTTTCTTGAGGCTCATAGTTTTAGCAATGCCAACAATTTGACTTGGTGTTTTGATATAACACTATTGTGGTAAAAGTGTTTGATCAATTTCTTCAACTGTAGACTGCTTCGGTGGGTAACAGTGGGGCTGTTTAATACTCAAGATCTGCTCCCTGTCTGAAATATGATCAATAACGTGAAGATGTCAGTTAAATGAAGACTGATGTTTGATCAATGCTGCTGTTCTATAGCAGAGAGTTATTGATAATTCAGAGAAAAGAAGAAACTGTGAGGGTGTTTGCTTCTCTTCCATTTAGCATCACAAAATTAAAGGCTGATTATAACATTTAAAAAACAAAATCAAACCGCAAAAAGTGCTAAAACATCTTTCATCTGAATGATAATAGGCATGCGCGCAAACATGGTTATTGTTTCAGTGGATAGAGTGGTGGTTGGTAAACAGAACACTAGCTCAAATTAATTGAAACCAGTTTAAAGTGATCAAAAATGTCTTTTAGATGGTTATGCCAAAAATTTTAAATAGCCATTTATGTTGAATGAACATTCTTTATTATGTACAAATATATTACACAAATGTATATTTTCTCACAGAGCACATATTCTAGTCTTTGTAACTACAAAAATAGGATTTTGGAACAGAGATTTTACAGGAGCCTCAGGATTAAGTGACATGAGTACCTAAGTTATGGAAGATGTGGAGACAGAAAGTGAAATATACTGTACAAAATAAATGTAAAAACAGATGCAGAGAGTAAACAAGGGTTTAGGGATTCAAACAACTTAATATCATTTGCTGGCTTGTGTACCAGTGTTGTTATTGAAAATTTGAAACACAGATAGTTCTCCATCCGAAGATAGATACGGGGCTTGTTCCTCCGTAAAATAAGGAGGTACAAAATAAAGCCAGTTTATGAGGAAAATTAAATATTCCTCAAAATTCCTAAGTGGTTATAATTTGTAGCCAGTAGCAAACAAAACAAATCCTGGCACTACTACCAACCACACAAGACAAGGAACACTGCGAATGGAGGTGCTTTTATAACAAAGACAGGTGCTGTGCATACAATAACAGGGTAAACTGAAGGTAAATACACATTGACGCAAATTTTTGGGCAAAGTTTCATTCAACAATGTGCCTCGATTGAAAAACTTGGGCATCAGCGGGAGATCACACAAGTGACTAGTGCCAACGAAATCGAAATTGCACTGCCATATCGGATCCATTTTTTTCAAGGAGAATGACCAATACAGGCTGGCTCTTTTAATGACGTGAGTAGGACATAAAAGAGCCACTCGGTGGCACTCATTCCACATTTTCATTGCGACTTCGTACAGGAAACAGAAAAAAAATTGCTAGAAGTGTACGCAACAAAGCTCACTGCTATAGAAGATGGTTGAATAAAGAGTACTGTATTATAAAATATTTTATAAAAAGTTGAGTGGAAGAAACCACAGGCCTGAGAGGAAAGAAACCCTAACCCTAACTCTAACCCTTCCAGAATTTAGGAGAGCAAGGGGTGAACTGACGCTTGAGTCAGCACATCAAAAGCCTCTCCACACACACGAATCCTAGGTATAGCTACAAATGTCAGATTCCCTGTGTGTCAGGATCTTATGTGGACTGTGAAGAAACTTGATTAATTGCTCCAAGGTATCCATGTCGATTTGAAGCCTAGTGTGAAATATCCACAGTCAGTTATGATTTGGGCAGCAATGTCATGGGGTTGTACCATTTTTGAACTTGGAGCTATGAAACATGATTCATGAGCCATGTGTGTCCATTATATGTACCTTCATTCATTGTGGTACCTCAGCAATGCAATAGCTGTTTCTCTGTGAGTGTTGCGCCAGATATAAAAGATCTAGAAGAACCCATTCATCTATGACCAATATTTCAAATATTTAAGATTTGTTGTAGATATGTTTTATCATTTACCTCATAATTAATGATTGTATCTGGGTGCAAGAGCTTCAGGTTGAGACGAGTCTATTTGCAGAACACCAGCATTACCACAGACAATCCACTCTGGGAGGCAACGTACTAATGAACCCATTCTCCAAGATGCCGCACATCTGGGGAAGATAAATGGGAGGAGCATAAACGGAGTGATCCACTCTAATGACCCTTCTCTATCACGCCAAGTCTGGTTTGCTCTCCCCAGACTCAAATGTGTGAACCTCCGAAGACGTACCAAACAGAGCTAAGTAGCCACGCCACTGACAAAGGACACCGAGCACTCTCCATCAAGCCCCGCGACCCAGCACTGGCAGAATCACACTGTAGAGCCTGTTAATCATACTTTGCACTATGGATTATCAATAAACCATCCTCCGGTGGACTTTCACTTCAACCAATTTTTCTGTCTCATTCACACTGGTATTTGATTATGCAGCAGATTCTAACATTAATATTCCCCTTAATAAAAATGCAATGATGCAAAATAAATGCTTGAGCTAACTGCTTAAAATATTTGCGAATTAAGCACTGTTTCCATCTGACAAGTCCAGCAAAATCGTCACTTCCTGATAAACTGGCACGAAATACCAAAAGAAAAATGGAAATTTTTCATGTAAGATAATTTACTTTCGTCTTAGAACACGTAGACAAAACGCAGTCATGTCATCTTGCTTTTGGAGGCAGGAGCTCGCTCTTTGGGAATGCAGTTACTCGACACTGTCTTTGATGACAGGACTTTCAGTTGTTGTGCAATGAAATCGTCTGTTGGTAAGTCCATTAAAGCTGCCCCAGAAATACGCATTGCGTTTTTATTTGGTAAATACGTTTCCATCATTTTTTCCTATTGGATTTTTATGCTCATTTTCAAAATGTATGCACATCTTGGCATTTCCTTGGAAATTTTTTTTATGCGTGAAGTGAAAATGTTGGGATTGGCCATTTTAGTTTGGGACCATTTTTGGTTTTCATTGATTTGAATGTAAACATTGGCTTAGACATATAAACCAAAGTTGCAGAAACCACGACTTGGTGGTGCTCAAGCACCAGTCTCAACAAGCACACTTTCAAAAGATGAATAACAATGTAAACAAACTCACAGTTGAATCCCTTGAAATGGTTCTAAGGAACTCAGTAACAGTCCTCTGAGTAAATCAGAGTGCTAAAAATGTTAAGCAGAGAGCCACCTGGTGTATTATCCAGCGTATATTCAGCATATTTTTGTTTTCATTTAGCATCAACTGAGAAAATTCTTACTGCTCATTGATTGATCCTGCTCATGAATACCAGTAATGTGTTGAAAGAACGTCATAATAACCATTTTCCTGGTGTGTACAACCTCAAAGAGACAAAAAAAATAGACATTTACAGAATAAATGATTTGCTTGCAACTAATCAACCGAAATGTATAACCATTCTTGACAAACTCAAAAATATATCCTTTTTCCTTTACAAAAAGGGAAACACATGCTGAGCTTTAAAGTGATGGGTCACCCAAAAGTGAAAATTCAGCCATAATCTGCAGTCACTGAATTGATTGAAACCCACAAGAGATTCCATTTCCTGCAACATTTTCACCTGTTATCAAGGTTTTACAGTTTATATCAATTTATTACAGTTAGTGAGTACTTCATTTTGGGTGAATAATCCCCTTAGCTCTCAGGAGATGGAGTTCACAACTTTTAGCTCCAGGATGAGGCTTTCCTCTTTCTCTGCCTCTCTTTCTTGCATCATTACATCCTGCTCTGAACTGGTGATGGCTTCAGGTTCCTCTGCATCATGGTAGAAATCAAGAGGATTGCTGACTGGGCTCAGAGAGATGCTGTCCTCCTCTCTGCTCCGCTCTGGTTTCTCTGCAGAGTCTTTAGCCATGAGAAGAGGAACGGCGGCCATATTGAAAGACTCAGAGGCCAGGTCCAGGCCACAGTTGCTCATTGAAATGTTATCTATTCCTGCAGCCTGCAAAGAATGATAACAGTGTTCTCATTTTGGATATAAAAAACTATATTTTTGTTGGTTTTGTTTATGTTAGTCATAGTAACAACTTACATTTTTATAACATTACTGACAGCTCCCTAGCAACTAAACTTTTTGCCGTAGTAACCAAGAACTCTAAAATCTATTTCAGCTTTGGTCAACGATAGAAACATGGGGGTTGGATTATGTGACATTAAGTTATGCCACTTACTCGCCCACACGTTTATCATAGCAACCAAATTGGCATATCTATCCCAGCTTTAGAAAATCATAGAGACATGGGGTAGAAGTGGCATGGCAAATACATTATTAGGACACTGACTCCTCCATAGCAACTAAAGTTTTTACCCTAGCAACCAAATCAGGAAATCTATATCTCACCTTCAAAAAATGCTAAGAACTTAGGACTTAGTATATATTATTCATATTAATAAGAGACATGTTTCCTGTCCTCACTGATTTCTTCCTGGCAACCAGATTGTTTACCTTGTGACAACCAATGTAAAAAAAATCTATAGCTAGGCTCAGTAAAATCCTTGATAAATAGGGTAAAATTTATATCACTCCTAGTCACAAATAGTCATTTTCACAAAATGTACCATTTTGTTGAAAATAAATACCCATTAAAGCTTGCCTCTTTTCCAGGTATATTGTGATCAAGGATGAGTAGAAAATTAAGTGTTGATATTTTCAAAGTTAATATCGTCAGGAGCTATACTCTATGATAAGTTATGCTAAATATACTATCACCATGTCGTTTCAAAAGGTAAAACACTACCTATTATCTTTGGGGGTGTGGAGAATGAGTCTATATTAAACAAAAGTGGAGTGTTCCTGTAGCAGGAGTTTTATGTGATAAAATGTGTTTACAAAACCAAAAAAACTGTCTAGCACATACCTTACCTTCTCTTCTCTGTATTCACTCTCCAAATGGCCATGTTTATTTTGTTCTCTTCTTCTTTCCTCTCTCATCACACAAAGTGAGTGGGAGCTTTTGCACGTCTGGATCTTCTGCTCCACGGGATCCAGTTCCACATCACTCCAAATCTGTAACCATAAAGAATTGCCTGTTCAATTACATTTCAAGCAGTGAAGACTACAGAAAGAACCTGCATCCTGTGCTAGATTCAGCCAAATATTCGATCTCTTTGTTTGTCTGCATCAAAGGATTAGGATGCTCTCCAACAAACAGTTCATTTTGCCCTTCTTTTTTCCTTTGAATGGATGAGAAGGCGTTTGAAATGTTAAACAACTTCGAAGTTAGGGCGGCATGGTGGACCTCAGGGTACTTTGTTTTCCACCGCAATCCCAAAATTATGCGGTTAATTGTGAGTGTATGTGTGTGTTGCCCTGCGACCTGTCCAGAGTGCACCCTCCCAATGTGAGCTGGAGATAGGCACCAGCAGACCAGCAGAATTTCCTAAAATTCAGACTGGTCAAGAACAACTTTGAGGAAGATAAATGATGAGGGGATTGTGTATTTTTTTGATAGCTGTCCCTTGAAGGTGTCTCCCAATTAAGTGACATAACTTTTATGTTATTATTTTGTGTCACATTCTCCATTTTCCCAGTAGATGATAAGAAGTTTTCGCAATATTATCAACTTTAATTCTTCCTCCAGATCTAGTGCTAACTGCGTGTCTATCCACCTATTTAATGCACATTTTGATAACTTTTAAATATTGCATAAAAACTCCTAGATGGAAACGACAAGAAACACAGTTTGAAAATGCACATCAAAAAGCATGCGCACAATTGAGTAGAATAAACCTTTCATCCCATGAGAAAAAATGTGATGGAAACGCATTCACCAAATAAATCATAGCAAACAGTGCAATGGCAATGTTTTTTTTTGCCGGAACTGGGCAACTATGGCGGCATGAATGGACTGACTTCATTGCACAACATCTGAAAAGTTGTTTTGGTCATTCTAAAACCCCCTACCCAAAGTCTGTTGTCAAAGTGATTTGGTATTATCACCAGCCAGAAATGTCTTGTCCGGCTGCTTCCCAAAGAGCGGTCTCTTGCTTCCAAGAGAAAGATGACATGACTGCGCGTATTGCGTTTCGTCTACGTGTTTTTTGTTGGGTTTTTTTTTACGAAAAAAGGCCTTCTCCTAATGCAGCAACTTCCATTTTTCTTTTGGTGCTTGTTCATCAGGAAGTAAGGATTTTGTTCTCTTGGACAAAGTTTTAGTTTTGCGCCTAAATTAAATCTTTGGGTAGAAACAAGGCTACTGATAGTTTAGGAACTGTGTTGATAATAAAGGTACGAGTTACTGAATAACTTAAGTCAACATTTATATCATATAACATATTCCTGTTGGTGAAATCAAGGTGAATCAAGCCTATTTGCCAAAGTATTCTGAGAAGACAAACTGTTGAACTACACAAACCAGTCACAGGAGGAATAAGGAGGAAACGACATCACATCCCTGCACTTGTTAGAGAAAGTCCACATTAAAAATTCTATTCAGACTGACTCTTAGTAGAGATTCCAGGGCCATACATTTTTTTACATTTTTTCAGTGCAAGATGAACAGGACAATGAGCAGTACCGCACACAATTTTCCAAAATTAACAATTATCAATTCTAATTATGTTAGTCATGAACTAGTGCTCTCCTCATCATCCATCCCATACTTTTATCCAGGGATTTACATATGCCACTCTCTTTTAACTACCTGAACCCTGACCAGCTCTGACCGTGTCTGCGGTGGACATGGAGGAGATCCTCTGGAACTTTCCCCTGGATGCTGATGACTGACGGCTCAGCATGGGATCTCTGATGGAGGACTCACTGTTGGATACTGACATGCACTCTTTACTCAGCATGTGCTCCCTGAAGGACGATTCACTGTTGGACACCGAAACACACTCTTTGCGAGATGACTGTGCCAGGAAATGCAGACACGGGACCTTCTCAGCCAGCGTGTCCCTGCAGGACATCAGACAGGAATACAATAGACGGAGTGTGAAGATTCATGGCTTAACCCCCTTGTGTCCTAGGCGCAACCTTATATCACTGAGGTTCGCAACATTTTAAATATCAACATTGGACATTAATGTGTGTGATAGGCAGTTTTTGTGTTGAAGGTTGAAGCTAAACTGTGAAGATGTTGTGGCAACCCAGGAACACTGCTGTGCTGTGATTTTAAGACAAGCTTAGTGAATAACATGAAGATGAGATCATGAATGGAGAAAATTTTATCTGACATTAATACCAAAATATCTTAATCAAAACAAACACCATTTTTTCTGCACAACTAAAATGACCATAAGATATTGCTTACACATTAACGTGGTTTCTAAGGATTCCGCATTGAACAAACCTGTATTTAGAGCGTATGATGGCATAGATAAAGGGATTGTAAATGGCTGATGCTTTAGCAATCACTGCGGGGACTGCCTTTGAATACGGAGACAGAATATGGCTGTACCTGGAAAAAGAAAAAAAACTTGAGATTAAATGATAAACATGTTTTCCTCTTCAGACACCAGAGTAATTTTGGAATAAGCTAGCAGTACTGACTGTGCTAAAAAACATATTAACATTTTATAGCTCAAAGTGTACAATTTTTGTCAAAAATTTTACTGAATGAACTGCATGGAAAACACCAACCTTGGCGGGTGGGGAGGGAGGGCCAATCTATTGCAATGAAATCATGCACCTGTCTGAGACTGTAGAATATATCTGAGATGTGTTTCATGCAGTGGTAGTGACGCAGTGTTTGTGTTATTTGAGGAGAAGGAATCACATGACTCATGATGCCTATCCTCCAGCGATCTGCTACATCTAGCCCTATTCAGTGGACCTTGCCTGAGTGAACCATCTGTGTGTAATTCAGCTCAGAAACACAGAATTACTTTACACTTCTATAAAAGGATGCCTCTCTTCCTCTGGAATTCAGTGAAAGCCTCAGATCTTCTGCATGGCTTGAAGCTCTTTAGACAGACTAAACATGAATCAAAAACTGAGAGATTAGATGAGCTACATGAAACAAACCATCAGGGTTTAGAGGCAAACTGACAAATGAAAGAAAGTTGATCTGTTTTTAACTCAACACTATCAGATAGACGCTTTCCTGTGGCTCAGCCAGTAGGCCCACATAGGGGTTATGGGATTGATTTCCAATAAAAGAAACAACTGATGAAAATATGCATCCTGTGATGATCTGGTAACTTGCTCAAAAATAGTGGTGCTCCATTTTGAACAATGAGAGCTGGCGCTCAGCGCATTTGTAAAGTTGTCAATGTGCTACAGTTTTTGCTAAGAATAACCTATAATGACAACACTGTACATTAGAACTAAGAAATAACAATTACATAAGGTCAACCTTTCATCCAGATGACACACTCTTCATCCATCCAACTTACTTTTCATATAAACAACCTACTTTTTAATTACTTCATTAAACTTTCATCCAATTGACCCCAGCCTTCATCCAGCTGATCCTATACTTCATCTAATTGACCCTTTCTTTCATCCAGCTGACCCGACAGTTCTTCCAGCCAATGCTAAATTGCACTAAAACAATCCCAACCTTTAATCAAACAGATCACATTCTTTATCCATCTGATCCTATCCTTCAAAAAACTGATCCTACGTTTAATCAAACCAACCCTACTGTCAAAAAGTAATACCACATTCGATCCAACTGAGCGTGGTCTTCATCCAACCAACACTACTCTTCATAAAACCAATGCAACATTTCACCAAAGTATCCATGATTTTGTTCTGATTGATCATCCAGCAATCCTTCCCTTCATCCAGCACACCCTATCCTTCCTCCAACCAACCGTACTCTACATAAAACCTTCTTTACATTTCACCAAACCAACCCCAACTTTCATCCAACTGACCCTTGTCTTCATTCAGCCAATCCTCTCCCTCACCAATTCAATTCATCTGGCCATCTCTGCACTTCATCCAACCAGTCTTACCCTTAACAATACTAACCATACATTTTACCACAAAAACCCTACCTTTTATCAAAATTTTCATCCAGAGAGCCAACCTTTAATACAAATGACCCTACACTTTACCCAGTCTTCCTACGTTTCATCCATCTGACCCTACTTTTCATCAAAATGACAGCATCCCTTGTTTTGTGCTCTGCATTTAACCCATCCAGCAGAGAATAAACAACCACCACTTATCAACTAGGCCACGAATGCCACTTCATCACATCGACACTACACTTATTAAATCTGACCTTACCTTTCCTCTAATTAACCCTATCTTTCTTGCACCTACACTTCATCTTATCAACCCTAACCTTTATGCATCTGACTCTATCCTTCATCAAGTCGACCCCATCCTTTTAAGATCTGACTCTACCCTTCATCAAATCGACACTATCCTTTATGCATCTGACTCTACCCTTCATCAAATCGACACTATCCTTTATGCATCTGACTCTACCTTACATCAAATCGACCCCATCCTTCAAGCATCTGACTCTACCCTTCATCAAAATGACCCCATCCTTCTAAGATCTGACTCGACCATTCATCAAATCCACCCTATTCTTAATGCATCTGACTCTACCCTACATCAAACCAACCCAATCTTTCCAGCCTCTGACTCTACCCTTCATCAAATCGACCCTATCCTTTATACATCTGACTCTACCCTACATCAAAATGACACTATCCTTCTAAGATCTGACTCTACCCTTCATCAAATCAACCATATCCTTTATGCATGTGATTTCACCCTTCATCAAATCGACCCCATCCTTCTAAGATTTGACTCTACCCTTCATCAAATCAACCCTATATTTTACGCATCTGACTCTACCCCACATCAAATCGACCCCATACTTCCAGCAACTGACTCTACCCTACAAAAAAATCGACCCCATACTTCCAGCAACTGACTCTACCCTACATCAAATCAAACCCATCCTTCCAGCATCTGACCCTAATCTTTGTAAAATTGACCCTATCCTTCATGGATCGGACTGCACTGTACATCAAATCAACCCCATCCTTCCAGCATCTGACCCTAATCTTTATAAAATTGACCCTATCCTTCTCACATTTGACTTTACCCTTCATCAAATCAACCTTTCATCCGGATTCAGTCAATCTGTAATCTACAGCCTTAACCACTTTTAAAGCACTCTCCTTTAGAATGGGCAACAGCTAATGATTGACAGAATGGTTTGAATAGTTTTAATAGGTGCTATATTCATAGTTACCCGGCCCAGGCGATCAGTGTGACACAGGCGTATGGAGACCAAGACAGAACAAACACAATGATGACCACAAAGGCAATCTTGGCCAGCTTCCACTCAGTCTTAATGGACTGCTGCTGGATAAGCGTAGTCTTCCTCACCTGACTCCCAAGCTTCTCCACATCCCTAAGCACAAAACAAAATCAGAACAAGATGAACTTGAGAATAATTAATTTTTTAAAACCTATTTGCAACAAATATTGCTTTATATTAACACTTATTTTTAGCCCCACCTCAATCAAAATTACCCAGATCTAGAGGCAAGGGTGCCATCTGACCAGATAGCCAGGTCATCACAGGATCAACCAGAAACCCAATTTGTCTTCACTGTTAAAATATGATATAATTTTTCTGTGTGATTGTGGGCTTGTGGTGGCACCTGCTTGCCTTGCGGATTGCAAGGAACATGAAGAAGTAGCAGTATGAGATGATCCCAAGGGGGATGAAGAAGACAAAGCAGCAAAGCATCAGAGTATAACTCTTGTTGGCTGGAGTAGATGTCACATAGTCCCATGTGCAGGATGTCATCAAACCTTCAGGGATGTATGAACCTGTCCACCAGAAAACACAAATTTTTGTGTTTGAAACACAAGTGAAAAATGTTTCAAAGTCAAATAGCAGGAACCTCAAACTTGTATGCGTTGTGAAAAATGTCATCTTCCTTCTTTTATGCATTTGTACCCACTATTAAAAATTTCTGGGTGTGCTTTTGTTTTTTGTTTGGTCCAGAGAGACCAAACATGCTATATTGTAAAAAAAAGAATATTTAAACACATAAACATGCATTTAATGTACATTTTCTGCAATTAGAGAAGCAAGCAAACTGAGAAACATGATGCAGATATAGAAATGTCCATCTATATGTTGCAGTCTGACCAATGTTTGGTATACTTTGTCTTCCAGTGTCCACCTCACTGCTCTGTTGGATCTCGCCTGATTTTGCTACCTTTATTTTTCTCCCTGGTTCAACATTGATCAACATTGGAGCGTTAACTCACTTTAGCGCAACAACCAAGATCATGAGCTCATCCTGTTCATCTTTTTGTAAGTTAGACATAGTTTTCTCTATATTTATTTTGTTTTGATATTGTATTTTTGTTAATGTGTTACGTGTAATTAAATATCTTTTAACAGGTTATTGTGAACTTAGGTTTAATAACTAATCAATAACTAAAGCTGTATTTGAACCTCCATGCCCTGTTCCATCGAGTGCCTAACCACATTATACTACTTATTTCAATATTTTGGATCAAAGCAACAAAGAGTTTTTATTATAATAAAGAATAATTAATATAGGTTTTACATCATACAGACAGCACCAGAGTAACACATTTCATGTTGATTTCAAATAGGTTCCTGGGATATCTGAAAATGATGATATAAATGAGTATTGTTTGTGACATCCAGGCAGAGGGAATTTCTCTAACTCACTCCATCCTATTAGGGGCGCCAGACTCCAAGAGAGGGAGTAAATCCAGACCAGGAGGATGGTGAGGAGTGTTCTTCTCCTTGAGGCCCACCGGAGAGCCTGCAGGGGCTTGGTGATAACAATGTATCGGTCGATAGAGATCGCCAGCAGGTTGATCATGGATGTGATACCAAAGAGAGCTCCGCAAAAGGCATACATCTTACATCCTGAGCCACAAACAAAAGAAAAAAACGATTTTGTAATTAACACAAGAAACATACGTTTAATAGCAGAATGACCTGGGTGTAAAACCAAAGCTTTTCTCCTGCTTGATGCTCCAAACCTTTTA
Organism: Danionella cerebrum; assembly: GCA_007224835.1. Taxonomy (NCBI): domain Eukaryota; kingdom Metazoa; phylum Chordata; class Actinopteri; order Cypriniformes; family Danionidae; genus Danionella; species Danionella cerebrum. The sequence goes on from SRMA01026988.1 coordinate 379,236, forward strand.
ATTTAATGCCAAAGGAAAAAAAAACTTACTTTTAAAAAATAGGGCTTTAAATTTATGTCTAATTGTTTTATAAAAAAATTTCCAATGTTGAATTTTTCAAATGATTATCATTTCTATTTCAATTTTAAGGATTTATTGCCGTCAAACAAAGGCATTTACTTTTACTTTGCTTACTCCTGGAATTAAATAGAATAGAAACTAGAGGTTATCTCTAAAAATATGTGCATCACTAAGGATTAGAAAATTATGAAAAATTTGATATTTTTGTGATTATTTACAGAAAGGTTACCCAAAGGATTTCATTCATTCATTTGTTCATCTTCTTTCCTACGTGTTCCTCACACAATCACTCCTAAGAGGAATTTAGATTATTAAATTACCCGGATGCCTATTTTGGAGGAAACTGGAGTACATGGAGCAAACCCTTGCAAGCACGGCCTGAACCTCACCGAGAAAGGCGAACCTCCTTCTAGCTGAGCCCACAGAAGGGTTAACCATTTAGTCTATAAATCAGTGTTCTATCCACTGAGCCGAAGAAGCCATTTCTTGGACTTTAACTCAGGAAAATTCAGTGTCTGAGAAATATTCAATATTTTACCTGTAAAGGTTTTCTGTAAATGATCAGTAGCTACACAATTGTGTGGAAGACTGGGCTTCCACCTTCCAAAAAAGGATAGTGCTAGGAAAGGATGTGGTAGGAAAGGAAGGTCCATCAGACGTCCCAAAACTGGTTCTATCATCATGGAGCTAATGTGCTTGATTGGCCATGAATGATCCCTGAACAGACACCAACAAAGAATTTTTGGGTTGTTGTCAAGATGATGAGAGACACCAGAAACCAGTTGAATGAACTGAGCTAACTCGACCAAGAACAAGCTCCTTGCTAACAATAAGTGAATATAATTTCGTATCAGCTTATAATCTGCTCACAAAACTAAATCAACTTCACTTCTGCTCCTTGCAGCCATCACAGTCCTCAGAAAGAAGGATTGTACCAAAAAAATGTTCTCTGTTCAGTCTTCGTAGATCTGGAAGAATGTAAAGTCTGAGTCCACAAGCTTAGGAAGGATGGAGCCTTCGGATTGGGACAAAGCTTCTGTCTCTGTAGACTCTGGCCCGACTAAACCACTGGCATTTCCTCACCCCACAGACTCAGATCTCACGTTCTGCATCATACAACTCTTTCACCAGTAAATCACCATTCACATAAACCTATTTCACAAAGTTTAAACACTTTGTGTAAAGAAACATTGTGAATTAGAAATACAAAAGAAACAACAAATGTTGCTATGACCGGTTAGAAATTCCCATCAAATGTATATTTTACTTAAAATATGAGCAAAAACAAAGTTGAAGACTGTGCTATCGAGGTATTTTGTGCTGTTTAGTGTTTCAGAACAAGGACACCAAGAGAAAATGTTTACCCATCTCCCCGAACACCCATTCCTTGTACATGCAGTTGATGAAGAAAATGGGCGACTGCGTGATGGCCATGAGGAAATCACTCACAGCTTGATTCATAATGAAGTAGTTTGGAGGCGTCCGCAGCTTTTTGTTACTGAAACAAAAGACATGAAAACCAACAGCAAATTAGTCTAATTTTAAGGCAAGTGAGACAAGCCACAGATAATTCTACAATTTATTAAATTATGTTGGCTGGTAAAAGCTGACATATTGTTATTCGTCTTTTGCACTGGAAAAAAAAATAGACCAGTTCCAAGACATCCAAACTGGTCTGACTCAGGTTGCTATATCTTTTCAAACAGGTACCACCACAAATTCTGGTGAGTAACTGCGAATTCTGGGAAATTTCCCATTGACTCAAACATTGTAAAGCTGTAACTCAAACCTAGATTTGTCTGTGCAAGAGCACACTAACAACTGTGCTAAAAGGGGTTAATTATTTACCATTTATTTATTATAGCCATTGAAAAATAACAAAAATATCTTCAATATGAAACATCATACAGAAATAGAGGTTTGTTTATGTTTTATTATAGAAGCAACGTAAACATTTTTTTATGAAAGCTCCCTATCAACCAAAATATTTACGCTTTGAAACCAAATATCTCAGCTTTGGTAGATGAGAGAAACATGGGGATTGGTTTATAATACTCCCAGTGTACTTTTAAATTGCATTTTTAAAAGCTAAAATCAAAAACCGATGTGATTATTGGCTAAACTAAAACCATTAAATCTAGTAAAATTTATTCAAATTGTTGCTGTTCTATTAAAAAAAAAGTTACCAACAGGTGTTTTGACAGCAACAATAGGTTCTGATATCTTTTGGTGGTTACTACATAATACTGTTGCTAAGATACAGCTTCAACTTGTCAACTCAGAGAAACTAGACACATTTTTTTATGTGAGGTAGAAATTTGAATTTAGTTTGAAGTTGGAATATGTACGTTTTCGACCTAATTCAATACGGTGGACAGGAAGTTTAGTCGATAGTAATAAATTTGGTATCTATTAGTTATACCATAATGCTCTGTTTTGTACTGAACCATTTGGTACGCCCTCATCGGTTCGGTACACGCTTGTGAACACCAGTTTTTCCGTTTTTCATTTGATTAACTCTTGTATGTATTGTGATAAGTTTCACATGTGAAAAGCAGCTGTCCGAGAATAGAATGCATGTCCTTGAACAAATGTCCAATCAGTGAACTGCTCCTTTGTGTAAATATCCAATCAGCAAGCTCTAAAGTTGTCAGCACTATGAGGAGATGGCGTCAAGTTTTTTGCTGGCTTTGCCTATGAATACGATAAAGATGAAAAAGAACAGTAAACAAAAATGTCTCCGTGTGCCAACAATGTTTTATCATGTCATTATGCAAAAGTCAACATCTGAAACACAAGCGCTCGCCTGTACCGTCTTCAGGCAGTTGTTCCTGGTTTCAGGACCCCTATGTGCCCGTAACTTTTGCCTGCCTTAAATGTCTCTCTTCCAGCACTAATCCACTCGCTGCTGAAGAAGATCATGTCCACCTTGCTACAACTTTATTTTTATTGTTTATTTTATTGTTTTAATTTAAAGTGAACATTTGTAGATGTGTCTTGATGTTTAATTTAGCAAAATAAAGTGAATTCTATGAACGTCCATTATTTATCTGTTCATGCGATCCATATAAAGAATATTTAAACATTACAATTTTCTAAGCCATCAGAACTGAACCAAACCGTGGTTAAAAACAGCGGTACGTACCAAACCGTGAACTTTGTGTAACATTGCATCCATGATCAAGTGTAACAATCAACATCAGATTTTTAACACAAGTCTATATATAGCTAATGATACAACATTCAAAAGTTATGTTAATCTTATATTCAGATATGTTAATGGATTCCTGTAATACAATTATTTTTGATAAAACCACCAATACTCAAATCTCTGATGTGGTAAATCTAGCATGGTATGACTTAATGCTCCAAACGTACTGAGGCTGATTTTGGAGGAACAAGACCAACAGAAACAATAGATGCATTTCTGCTTGGCCCCTAATATCATAGGAATAACATGTCAAGCATACCCTGTCGTCACCTGGATTTACTAAGCAAATAGGTACGAGGCTCCTATTGGATAAAACTGCATTGCTGATTATCTTTCAAGTTCGACTTTCAGTCAGTCCCGGAGACGTTAGTCGGGATTAGACCGACTGAATGGGAGCTGATCTCCATGGGAGAACGGACTGAATCATCTAACGGGCAAATTGATTTGCAGGCGTGAGTGATTGATTAGCAATCAGCCGGGCATAAGACCGGGCGTAACTCACGCTTCAGTATGCGATTTTCCTTCGGAGCGGACTGAGTGTGACTCTCCTCTCTAAACTTTGACCCTAACGCTGTTTGAGAATTGAAGGTTGCTTACCTCTGCATTACGGTGTAGTCCTCTGCTAGACCAGATAGCAAACCACCGCACGCGGCACCTCTTTCTCTTCCGGCAATAGCCTGTCCAGTGTTCTGTTTGGCCGTTTGTTCTACATCCTGTCCATTTTTCACGACAGGATGAGCAAAAGTGCTGTATTCCTGGCTGCGTTGGGTTTATCTCGTTGAAAGACGGACACGAGAAATGCGTGGAGTGTTTGGGCTTCCAACACGCCTGCACTGCGCATGTGCTGCGAGAGTGTGTGCATTGCAATGCTCTCCCGGCACGCACCCTGAGGTACAGGCGGTCTTTCTTCGAGGAGGAGGACACCGGAGCTTTGGGTCGACTGGTGTCGGGTGATCCCTCGCACCGTCCCCAAAGCTCAAGTGTGCTCCCTGTCTGGTCTAAATTTTCATCAGCCCTGATGTCGAAAGCTTACTCAGCTGCGGCTCAAGCTGCTGCATCGTTGCATGCTATGGCGACCTTATAGGTCTTTCAGGCCAAGGTCCTCTGTGACATGCACCAAGGGGGTGGTGACCAGCAGTCCTTAAGGGACTTGCGCTCGGCCACTGATTTAGCGCTTCGTGCTATTAAATCAGCTGCGTTAAATATTGGTCGCACGATGTCCACTCTTGTGGTACAGGAACGCCATCTCTAGTTGGAGCAGGCGACTATGCTTCCCGAAGACCGTAACAGGTTTCTGGATGCACCTGTCTCACCAGATGGCCTCTTTGGCGTCGCCGAGGACGATTTTGCGTCAAAGGTCTCCACGATCAGGAAACAGGCGGAGGGTCTGGGTGAGCTCATGGTCCTGTGCCGGAAGCGACAGCATTCCGTTGCTTCTGTGCCGGACCCCTCTCCGCCTGTTCGCCGCCAAAGAGAGCGTCCTCCGTCACGGTCTGCTCCTTCGATCTCTGGTCCGAGGAAGACCCCTGCACGACGGAAGACGCAGTCAACCTCGGAGGGTTCTCGAAGGCAGACGAGGGCTTCTAGTAAGAAGCGCCCCTGAGGTTGGCGACTCGGGAGGTCATGAGCTGTCTTTCAGGTCAAGTCACCGACCCAGCTCCCCTTGGGGTCCACCACACACTCCTCGCTGCCGTCCTTCGGGATGGTGGCACATATTGTGTCAAAGACAGATTTCATTCACTTCCCGAGAATAGTGGAAGCACATGCTCTGCGGTCTGGGGATGAAGACCCCGACTTGGGCGTGTGTTCATAAGGCCATGGCAGAGAGTGCGGGGGCTCAGCTCCCCCTCCCTCATCTGACCATTTCCCAGGGTTCGTCCCTGGTGAGTCCACCCACAAGCCCGCCTCACAGCGTCCCCTCCTTGGCGACCATCGGCTTGTCCCGACCGTTACCCCTGTCTGCTTACCTGGGAGCCTGGCGGAAGCTTCCCGGGGTCTCACAGTGGGTGGTCCGGACAATCCGGCAGGGCTACACGCTTCAGTTTGTGAAGCCCCTAGGTTTCGAGGCGTAGTGCACACTTCTGTCCCCCAGACAGGCGCCTCATTCCTGCGAGAGGAGATCGACGCCCTTTTGACAAAAGGAGCAGTCGAGCTGGTCCCTCCAGCCGACATGGAACGTGAGTGTTACAGCCCCTACTTCCTGGTCCCATAAAAATCAGGCGGGCTGCGACCAATCTGGACCTGAGGCTTCTGAACCGAAACCTGGCCAAGTTTTGGTTTCGGATGTTGACGGTCCTCTGCATTCTACCGTGCATCCGTCCTGGAGATTGGTTCACAACAATCGACCTGAAGGACGCGTACTTTCAGGTAGAAGTGGTTCCAAGACACAGACCTTTTCTAAGGTTCTGTTACCAGTATGCATAACGGTTGCCCGGGCCGCTCTTGCCCCGATCCACCGGGCAGGCATTCCGATCCTGGACTACCTCAACAATAGCTACTCATAGCCTCGTCCAAGGACCAGTTGATACCGACAATGAGGCAAGGTGCTAAAGCACTTAAACCGATTGGGTCTGAAGGTCAACTGGGAAAAGAGCCGCCTCACTCCGGTGAGAGTCATCTCTTTTTTCGGCATGGAGCTGAACTCCGAGAGCATGCGGGCGCGCCTGTCAGTAGACCGCGCCCGGGCCTTGTTGGCCGCCTTATCCATGGTGTCCTCTCGACAAGTGGTCAGACTGAAGTTACTTCAGAGGCTCCTGGGGCATGCGGCAGCCTCAGTGATTCCACTCGGGCTCCTGCATATGCGACCACTTCAGCTATGGCTTCTCTCGTGAGTTCCAACTTGGGCATGGCGTCGGGGAGCTCTTCGTCTGTCCGTGACAGACGCGCTCCCTCACCTGAAGGTCTGGAAATCGGTGCGATTCCCGCGAACCGGAATGCCCCTAGCGTGCATCTCCGGTCGCGTAGTGGTCACCACCGTCGCCTCCAAGAACGGTTGGGGCGCCGTGTGCGGTTCCCACCCAGAGTCCGGTTCCTGGAACGGACTGGTTTCTCACTGGCACATCAACAATCTCTAGCTAGTAGCAGTGCTCTTAGCGCTCCGGTGCTTCTGTACGATCCTCCGGGATCGGCACGTGCTGGTCAGGACAGACAGCACTGCGGTCGTAGCGTACATCAACCACCAGGGCGGTGTACGCTCCCGTTTCCTGCACTACCTCGACCAACAGCTGCTCCTCTGGAGTTAGAGCAGACTTCTGTCGCTCATGCCTTCATATCCCTGCGGAGTGTAACAGGATCGCGGTTCCGCCACCCAGATTCCACCCCTCGACAGGAGATTGGCGACTCCATCCTCGGGCTGTTTAGCAGATTTTAGACATCTTCGGCGAGGCCCAGGTACCTGCTGCCTCCCGTGAGAATACCCATTGCCGGCTCCTATTCCCTGTCCCTGGCTCCTCTCGGGACAGATGCGCCGGCCCACTGCTGGTCCAGGAACAAACGCTTATATGCGTTTTCCCCAGTGAGCCTCCTATCACAACCTCAGGGGGGGGACGAGCGCGAGCTACGCATTTCTGGCCGAACAGAGTATGGTCTCCTGACCTCTCTGCGCTCGTGACAGCCCCCGATTGGGCCGATCCCCCTGAGTCTAGATCTGACTCAGAGGGGGAAACAGGCACCTGCAGCCAGACCTCTGGGCCCTCCTTGTATGGCATATCTGTCCGCGGTGGACCCCGAGCCTCTACCACCCCCAGCGCTGACTACCTTATACCATGCGCTGGCCCCCTCTACTGAGTGTGCTACGCTGGCAAGTGGGGTCTGTTCGTCGAATCGTGCTCTTCCCGCCAGGAAGACCCCGGGACGTGTCGCATCAGAGTCGTGTTGACCTTCTTCCAGGAGAGGTTCGATCTGGGCTGTCCCCATCGTCCCTCAAGGTCTACGCCGCCACTATTTCTGCCTTCCACCTCCGGGTTGAAGGGAAATCAGTGGGCAGCCACATATGGGGACAGTGAGATTTCTCAAGGGGGCTAGGCGCCTCCGGCCTCCTAGTCCACCCTCCAATCCCACTTGTGACCTCTCCGTCACCCTTCGGGGCTGTGGAAGTCACCTTTTGAGCCCTGGCATTCGGCAGAGCCGCGTGTCCTCTCATGGAAGACCGCACTCCTGCTTGCTTTGGCCTCAATTAAGAGGTTGGGAGATCTCCAGGCACTGTCCGCCGACGAGTCCTGCCTGGAATTCGGCCCTGGCGGTTCCCTGGTCTCGACCAGGCCCAGGCCCGGATTCATCCCCAAGGTCCCATCCGTCCCCCTCCGGGACCAAGTGGTGACCTGCAAGCTCTGCCCCGGGAGGAGGCAGATCCAACCCAGGGTTTGTTGTGTCCTTCAGAGCCCTTCGGGTCTACCTGGACAGAAACCGGGAGCTACGCAGCTCCAAGCAGCTCTGCATTTGTTTCGGAGGCCAGCATAAGGGTTCCGCGGTCTTCAAGCGTACGGCTGGCACACTGGATCGTGGAGGCCATTCGCCTTGCTTATAGGTGTGTAATATGTCCCCTGCCCTCTCCATCTGAGGGCCCACTCCACTCGCGGCATCGCTGCTTCGTGGACGTTGGCTAGGGGGGTCTCACTCGCCGACATGTCGAGCTGCGGGTTGGTCTACATCAGACACATTCTTCAGGTTTTTCAACCTTTATGAGCTCTGTTACCTCCGTGGTCCTGAGTGGTGGCAGCTTTCCTCAGGGAATGGAGCAGGTGTAGTAGCTTACAGTACTCTCCCAGTGAGCAGTACAATGTTTTGAGCTCCCCCGATGGGGTGGCTCTCCTTCTCCTCCCCCCTTCGGCATCTGACTGAGCGGAGCAGTCAGCTCTTCTAGGTTCTGTTTTGTCTGGGGCTTTGCTTCGGCCTGGCCCCAGCAGAACTAGGGTCCAGATCTGGGAGTCCCCCTTCCGGTGCTCCCTTTCTGTGTTTTTCCCTACAGTCCCTCTTCCAGGCAGCTAGTAGGAACCCGTCCCGTTACCCCCCTGCCTTGGTGAGTAACGATGAGAAACCGAGTACAGCTATGCTCTCAGTGTTGGACGACTTCCCTGTCAATGATAATTCCGGGCAGGGGCAGAAGGAGTTCCCATTCAGGTACCCAGCTTAATTTTACCAACCTTCAAGTTTAGTGCTGGCCTGTTTGGATAGACTTCGGGCATGGCGCTTTTCAGAAGCTCCCATTCAGTCGGTCTAATCCCGACTAACGTCTCCGGGACCGACTGAAAGGGAACGTCCAGGTTTCTTGCGTAACCCCACTTTCCCTGAATAGGGAACGGAGACGTTACCCTTCTGCCATGCCCTGGAAGTCGGGAGTCTGAGGTGCCGGAGGTAAGTAGGTCGGCTCCTCGAAAAATCCCATACTGAAGCGTGCGTTATGCCCGGTCTTATGCCCGGCTGATTGCTAATCAATCACTCACACCTGCTAATCAATTTGCCGGTTAGATGATTCGGTCTGTTCTCCCATGGAGATCAGCTCCCATTTAGTCTGTCTAATCCCGACTAACGTCTCCGTTCCCTATTCAGGGAACGTGGGGTTACGCAAGTAACCTGGAAGTTATTTAACCCCAACTGCTACAATGAGTTGCTTCTCACTCCTTACACAACCCCATCTAAGGACACATCCAGTTGTCGTGGAAAAGCATAGTGAGCACCCATTGTGCCCAGAAAAAAAAATCCTACATGATTGTGATTGTACATTTGGAAGTCAGCTCTGTGTTTAACATTGAAAGTAAGAGGATTTCCACATGTACAGTGTGAATGGAATTCAGTGGATTTGGACTAAACAGCCGTGTAGCCTTAAGATAATTTGGTCTGCTGAGTCTGGATTTACCTTGTTCCAGAGTGATGGGCACATCAGGGTCAGAAGAGAGGCAGATGAAGTGATGCTTTGAACCCGCTGTACAAGCCAATGGAGGGAGTGCTATGATCTGGGATTTCTATAATTGGTCAGGTCAAGGTACAGCAACAGTATGAGCTAAAAGAATGAGGTCACCTGACTGCCTGACTATACTAAATGCCTAGGGTTTTCCACAAATTGATTTTTTTCATCCCTGATGGTACTGGGATATCCCAAGATGACAACACCAGGATTAATCAGACTCAAAATGTGAAAGAATGATTCAGGAAGCATTTTCAGACATCAATTTGCCTTCACGGACATCTTAACCCCATTGAGAAGCGTAGGAAAGTGCTGGAAACCTTCATCAGTGCAAGATCTTGGTGAAAAGAGAATGCAACACTGGATGAAAATAAATCATTTTGACATTGCAGAAGCTTACCAAAACAATGGCACAGCGGATGTGTGCTGAAATCAACGCTAAAGGAAACAACGTTTTGTGTGTTACCCTTTTATTTTTGGGCACTGTCTTGACTGTATTCTCTTGCCACACCCTCTTTTCTCATCTCCTCTATGGTGAATATAACCTTTACTCTCCCCGGATGTTATTATCTGTCATAATGTTCTCCTTTGCACCCTCTACTCCAAGTCTCTTGCTTTACAACGTCTACAACATCTTCCTCTACAACATACTCTAGGCACGTGAAGGGTTTCCATATTCAGCAGGTGACTTCCTGAAAAAGACATTCAGTAGTACATCCACTCTTTCACACAGAGAGGTTAACAGACTTGAATGCTCAATGGAAGCTAACTTAAGACCCACGTCATGTGCAGCAAGCCTGGTTTTTGTCTCCCGTCAGTGTTCATGCATTTTCCTCCTCCACAATATCATCTGTTGCTCGAAAGCTGCAGGCCTGCATGTGCATCTCATTAATTACGCTCTGCAACATCCTGCTTCGCTAACCCTCTATTCAGCATGCAGTCTTACATAAGAGAGGGCGTTTACTTGATCACATTATGCAACTATACTCTTGGCAGGGCACTCTAAACAGTAGATATCCTATAAAACGGCTTCTGTAACGGTAGCATTCAAGCTCATGTGAGAACATTTACAGGGTGAACTAGAATTATGCATCATTAAGGGTGCGGCCACTTGAGTGACAGTTAGACATCCTTCCTCACCAGAACAGCCTCAGGTACTTTCTGCATCTATGTTTCATTCATGTCTCACCAAGAGAAATTGTAAAGATGGCAAATACATGCTCTTCTGGAGTCAAATATAGCATTCCTGTGTCTCAGTCAGTAGAGCATAGCACTAACTATGCCAAGGTCACGGGTTCAGTTGAATGTTAGTCACAGATGCTGTATTCATAGTTTGATAAATTACGAATGGCACACTAACAAATCATTCCCACAGTACCTACTCCACCTACTGGCAGTTTAGGTTTGTTAACAGTAGTTTCCTCAAAAGAAGTCGCTCTATGTAGTCATTGCCGGTTCATTACTGCTGCTTTTATGTGCACCACACTTTTTACCCAGAACAGGATAGCATCGCTTGTTGATCCTTCATCGCTTCCTTTCACTCACCCTGCTCTGATATTAGCCATTAGAGACACTGGTAAAAAAAAAATTGGCTTTATTTTAGACTTCATTCTCAAGTGTGATAAACAAATCTCCTCTGTGGTGAAGCTAGCTTTTTTCAACGGCGCCTTCTTGCTAAAGTTAATTAATTTCTGAGCCGAAGTGATTTAGAGAAAGCTATTCATGCCTTCATTAGTTCGCACCTGGACTATTGGAATGTGCTCTATTTGGCAATATAGGGTCAGTCTTTACTGTCTGCAGCTTGGGCAGAATATTGCTGCCCGCCTTCTTGCTTGTGCCATTCATTAATCTCTTTTGGGGGTCACAGAAGTCTGTTGGTAAATCACCAGAGCACATCGGTCGAGAGGCGGGAGTACACCCTGGACAAGTCCATGGCACCACACACATTCACTCCAAAGAGGAATTTAGATTATTCAATTAACTTGAAGTAGGTTTTATTGACTGTGGGGGAAACCAGAGTACCCGGAGGAAACCCATTGAAGTGCATCCTGAACTCCACCTTCTAACTGCCACACTTTCAAAAACCACAGTGCCACCTGGTTGCCTGACGGGATCATGTTACTCCTATTCTGTACACTTGCACTGGGTACAAGTTAATTTTAGGTCTAAATATAAAATACATTCATTTGCATTCTGTCTAATGAATGAGACTGCCCCGACCTACTTGTGTAACCCATCACCATACCAGGCCTACGATCAACTTCTGGTGAATCCATGGTCCCGGTAAAAGAAATGGAGTGGCATGGACAGAACTCTAGAATTCTCTGCCTGATGACCTTCAATGTATTTCTACCTTATCATTGTTTAAAACAAAAGTGTTTCGAATGGTTTTTAATTTCCGAGCTTTAAGATGATTTTATGTTTTATAGCCCAAAGTTGAAGTTTTATCGTGTGGCAAAGTTTCATATTATTATACTGTTGTACAGCACTTTGGCCATATATATAAATAAGGTGCTATAGAATTAAAGCTTGATTGAGTCTTAAAAATATTTAAATGTTATATAAGTATTGTGGGGTGGGACCGTGGCCTTCCAATTAGAAGATTGCCGGTTCGAGGCTCGCCGGTGACCTTCCAGGAAGGAGTTTGCACATTCTCCCTGTGCTTGTGAGGGTTTCCTCCAGTCTAAATTCCCCCATAGGTGTGAATGCGTGAGTGAATCTGTGTGTTGCTCTGTGACGGACTCTGTGTACTCCTGCCTCTCGCCCATAGTGAGCTAGAGCAGACCCCTGTGACCCTGAAAGGGAACAAGTGGGAAAGAAGATGAATGAATAATATTTTGTATTTTATTTTCTAATTACAGTGATACCTCAAGATACAAAATTAATCCGTTCCGATTAATCTGATAAAAAAATAGAAAACCAGAGAAAAATCAAGTAACGTTTTTTCAGTCTTTCAATCTACATATTGTTAATGTAGTAAATGATAATAAAACACAAGCTGATTTAAAACTGATTTAAAGTGGTTTAAAGCGTATCAGCCCCTTTTAGCACTGTCTGCAATGGGAGAATGGAGCGCCAGGACCCAGACTTAACAAGTGGATAATATAGCATAACTGTTGGTGTTTTTAATATCTTGGAATGTATCTCGAAGCATTCGTTTCTCGGGGTACCACTTTATATTATTTTCTTTTATATCCGTGGAGTTAACCGAACAGCCCCTTTAATCAATCTGCATTAGAACTGATAAAAAACTACACCTACTCAGGGCTCCTAGTAGGTCAAACAGCCATGTGACTTTATATGACTTTTTCACAGTTAATTTCTAATAATATGCCTTTTGTTTTATATGTTCTGAGAGAATCAGAAATGTGCATGTCTATGCGGATGTGTGGCTGTGTGAGAGAGTTTTTCTACAAAGATGTGATCCATTAAGAAACATCACAGAGGTGATAGGATCAGTGAGAAATCAACTAAATGTAAAAAGTGTGTCAGTGGCCCAGAAGGATTTAGCCAGAGTAAGGAGTGGATGAAGTCAGACACAGTGGGTTAAACAGTGGCTTCATTTCGACACACCCTTCACAATAGCATTTCCAAAAGCAAAACAAATTCTACGAAGCTGTTGTATAAATTCATAATCAAGGCTTCGGGAAGAACATGTGCAGGTAATCACCCGGCTCATGCAGAGGAGGCTAACCTATATTTCTCCAATAAGAGCTTTCTCAGAATCTCTTGTCTACTTCTGTTCCTCACACACAGTGAATTAGCTTTTGTTAAACTCCTTTCCGAGTCAAGACATGAGTCCAAGCCCTCCTCAGACCAGACTTGATCACCATTGAATTCATCTGGGAACTCGTGAAAAAAGTACCATAAAATCAGAGCCAAATACACATTTAAAAAAGACCAAAAACAATCACTTTAATCAATTTAAACCTTATTAAAACATTCCTGTCTAGAATTAAAAAAAAATTCCTAGCAAATCGGCACCACCCTCACATTGAATACTTTCTGCATGAAAATTGTATTAGATTACGCAACCAGTTTTTGATTGGGCAATGCTTTAGAACATTTTTTGTCTTGGTCTCTTACATAAAGTTTTTCTTGGTTATGGTTTTCTCCAGTCTCGGCTATTTCTTTATCTTGAAGCTTCTGCTGCACCTTTTCCTCAGTACTCTCTGCTCTTGGTTGTGACTTGGTTTCGATATGGTTTTGTCTGGATAATTTCTATTGGTCTTGATGATCATTCTTTATCTCTACAATGTATTGGACTCAAAAAATCTTCCATCCTGCTGGTGTCATCATCTTAACAGTTTCCAATATCTTTTGCCTCTTTTTGACAATTTTCTATAGTCTGGGATGTATTTTGGACCCGATACTCTCCATACTTGTGCCATGTCTTGATTTCTATACTTTCCATTCTGTGCCATGTCTTAATCTCGATATTCTAAGATGTCTGCAATGTCTTGGTGCTTTTGCATATCCATATTCTGCAATCTTAGGCCATGTCTTGGTTTTGATACTCTCCTTTCTCTATCTTGTTATTATATTCTCAAATCTCTGCAGTCACTTGGGCTTGATACATAAGCCGTTTTTTTTTCAGACATTTAAACTTGCGTCAACTGTTACTAAGTTGAAAATTCACTGAACTGAACAATGTTTAACAAGAAGAAAATTTTGTAAACACATTCAAGTCTTGAATAATTCATAAAGTTTTTTGGGTTGCAAAAGTAAATGAATTATTGACATAGAAAATTCGAGAATATATTAGGGTATTTTAATGTGGTTGTTATTGGAAACATTTGAGTGTAAAGAGGCTGCAGTTTGTGTCCACTGTCATCTTGTGTTACTGACAGAAACCGTCCCTCTCAGCAGTGACAAAAATAAATCTGTCAGAGTAAAATCATGTCAAGACTGATGGGTTTCAAGTGAACAGTGTTACATGACATCCAGCTATACAAGAATCTAGCTATAAACTATTACTGTTGACTGGAAATATGATTTTTATTTTTTTTTAAGAAACCCAACTCAATCCTTACCTGAAGAAGGCGTAAATGACCAGCAGGTTTCCAATCACCCCCACTGTCCCGATGACTGCCACAAAAAAGGCCACTATGTAGTGGGCATGATCAGGAACGTCCACTTTCCTGAAGAAGCCACGGTCCATGTTTTCAGTCTCCTCCATGCCTGTCAGAGAAGAAGACCATGGTTAAAGTGATGAATGAGCCAAACATTTCAATCCACACTAACTGGTTACCAAAGGTTAGAAATAAAGTTGACAATGATAACCACATATCATCAGAGTTTATTCAAAATATGTCCATCACGTGCTAAGAGTTGCAACAAGCAGAGCAAGGTTAATAGTGAGAGACTGTCGAATTGTAGGTGAACTCTTCTTTTAACTGTACCTCATTCTCCTTTGAAGTTCAGGAGAGAAAGAATAGTTGCTGCTGAATTACATTCTTCAGCAGGAGCAGCTCAGAAGAAAAGCAGTAAGTTTTGACTGGGTTTCTGTTTTCCTGCTGGGTTTGACTGAGTTTATATCTGCTGCTCATGCGTCCGAGAGCTGCATGCGGCGCATGTGATGCCAGAGGCTTAAGGGCAATGATGAGAACGCTGTGTTTGTCTCTGGTGCTTCCTGAACCAATGCTGCCCTACAGCTCCTTGGAACAAACTGAGAAAGTAAAATAACATGCGGAACACAACCCATTAAATTAAGTTATTACAAATAGAATTTATTTGTTTACACTTTTCCTTTCAGTGAATTGTATTTACTTCCTCAACTTTTTAATTGTAAGAAAGTTCTAAACATACTTTCAAAGAGGTCTTTTTTTTGGCTGGATTGTCATAGCATGGGGACCCAATTTAAATTGTTATTTCGTTCAGTTGTATGCAAATATAATCAGATTGATCCAAACTGGACATATGTGTGAAACTATTCAAGCCAGATCATGAAGAAACGATCATTACAAATGATATCCTCACAGATGGAGATGAACCACAACCTATTAAAGAGTTAGGAGTATCAGATTAGTCAAGTTTTATCTCTTTTGAGTGAGTGATGTAATGCATGCCAAAATGTGAGCCGTTGTGCCCTCATTTCAGCGTCTTCTGTTATGTTGAGTTGAGTATTATGCCGTTTGTGATTCCTGTGTTAGTCACTTCATCGACTCTGTGTACTTTCGGTTTGTATGGGGTTGGTGCTGACGTGGTCAAAATTTTGTGTCACTGCCTTGCAAGATGTGTGACTCCTTTCCTCTAAAGATGAATTCTTTCACAGATTTATCTTCTTTGTGTTAAAGTTTGAAGACCTATTTAATTAACTGGCATTCAGAAAGGGGTGGGGGGTGATCGTGAGTAGTGGTTTATTGGGTGCTTATTTTAGCATAATTTTTATTCATATATGTTGTTGTTTTCCTGCATTCTTTACGGTCCTTTTTGTTTGTTTACATAATTATCATAGTCTGATTTTGTTTTTGTGTTTTATAAGTTTGTACAGCACCCTGAATTTTTGTGAATGAAAACTTGTTCATAATTGTAGAATTTGAACTTGACGTATTTGCAAACTGAAAACTGTTTTATTGTTTTATTTGAAGTACACTAAACAGTGTTTATATAACAAAGTTCGGGAGGAGCTTATAAAACTAGAGAATAATCTATCCCTGCCTACAATTACGATTCAGCATTTTCAATCATACATAAGCATGTG
Organism: Danionella cerebrum; assembly: GCA_007224835.1. NCBI lineage: Eukaryota > Metazoa > Chordata > Actinopteri > Cypriniformes > Danionidae > Danionella > Danionella cerebrum. The sequence goes on from SRMA01026988.1 coordinate 395,112, forward strand.
ATATAAGTAACGTCAGTGTTGTTATCACAAGAGAGAGGAAGAATTGGGGGATGAAGGCCGAGGACTGTCACTGAAAATAAAAAAGTAAAAAAAAAGTTACAGAAGTAAACGAGGTAGTCGATGATTTATTACTCAACACAGAAGTAGATGGGATCGCTACACTGAAAATCATGAATAAAGTTAGAAATTAACCAGTTTTACCCCATACAACAGATTATTAAATTAGACAAAACGGTCAGCATATCCAAATCTTCTGTGAGATAGTTTTTCAAATCAATAATATATAATGTTATTTTTTTATGGCAAATTGTAAGTATAAAAGTAAGAAGTAGGGCTAGCTTGTTAGGGCTCGAGCACTGAAGGGCTGTAGTAACCTATTGTAATTGCCCAGAACACCATTGTTTTGAGGGCCTAAGATGTATGTCTGAGTGTGGTTTGATATCTCTTTAGCACCACCTAATGCGTTTATTCTTATGGTCTTATCTTAAGGAATGTGGGGTGTTAAATTGCACACGGCAGCCATCAATTTTTGCAATAAACGTTGTTATAATCAGTCATACAATATTTGATTGGTCCCAAATGTACCAACTATGTTAACAGGATCGACATTTAATATTGAGAATGTAGTTCTTGTGAGCTATTTTATCAAGAATATTAGCCAACATTAGAGATAGTTTTTAATATTTAAATTACCTGTATTCTACAGTACTTTTAACAATGTTTGCTTGAATATATCTTCTAAATGGGGAATGGTCATAGTGCAACAAACTGGCCACCAAGAGGCAATGGTGCTGGATCTTACTATTAATATCTTACTATTGGAACTAGATTAAATTAAGGAATTATAGATCCAATTGAATTGTTTTATAGGGACCAGATTTAAAAGAATAGACTTTAGAAACGATGGAGAAAACTGGAGCACATGGAGGAAACCCACTCTTATATGAGAGATAAGTCCCAATGACACACATAATTGGTCACATAAAAGGTAAGGACTAGGCTGCAACTATGAAGACATGGTGACTGTCCTCATAAACCAGAAATGTCCCTTAAATGCTGTGTGAATTATGGTCAGTACATACTAAGCACAATAACCAACACATGCGCACACATATCCCATCTGAGAATCAGCTCAGCAACACACAAACCACAGCGAGCTATTTATGAAAATGGATAACATGTGAATATTAAGCTACGACTCAGTCACCATCTATAAAATTACAAAATGTATTACACTGGAAAGAAATCTATCAATAAAGATTTAAAATGGATGCAGACAATGAGATTTTACGATTAAAAGAAGCAATTAAGCTGCAGAGAGAGTGATTAAATGTCCCTTTAGTGAGCTCAGACCCATCTGTGGAGGTGCCATAAGAGGATTTCGTTTTATTTATTAAATAAATTCATGTTAATGTGATCAAGACCAACGAGTGTCATACGAGTACAAACCACATGTTAAAGTTTAATTTTAAAACAGCAGAATCATCTGAAATAAATACTGAGATATATTTTTTTAAATGTTTTTAGTAAAGTAGGCGAATGCTTGATATTCCAGATTTAAGGTGGACCTTTAAAAATAAAGAGTTTCCCTTTAGGGTTTGCTGTTTGTTCGCATGCACATGCCACACATTTCTGTAAATGCAGTGTCAGGTTTAATGTTGTGTGTAGACCACGAAACCAGAATTGTTGGCTTTTATGAAACTGGTAAAAACACAACTTTACGGTAAGGAATAGAGTCCTACACTTTGACCTGGAATGCCCTTTATAACATTTTTTTGTGCTGGCAATTTGTGGGTGAATGAGAAGGACTCTCAGATGTGTAAAAAGAAGTGACCACCAGAGGCTGTATAATTTTGACCTTCGTTAAATCTGTATGTGAGGCACTTTTTTGTATGTTAATGTTTAATGTTAAGCCTCCATGTCCCTCCTAATTGTATTTTAGTCCAATTAAAATTACTCAGAAGTGACCGACTTGAATGGCTGGCTACATATAAAGTGAGTTTTCTCTCCAGAAGCCTATGAGTGACACTACGTTCTGTATTTTTACAGTGTATGGGATGAACTGTTAAAACAATGCAAGTGTGGATGAGATTTTTAAAAAATTCCCACTATAAAAAAAATCACTGTGTGCGTCAACATGCTCTCAGTCACTGTTTGTTACACATTGCATATTGAAAATGTTTGAGAATAAAAACCTTAAAATGTCTGGAAGTCTGCTAATTGTTTGTGTTACAGTTTAATAATACAAATCCTAAAAGAGAGATCTTAATTTTAGTTACATTTTTTTTATTATTATTTGTATCACCTAAAAAGCCTTGTGAGCTATACAGTTTTACAAAAGGTTTTGTAAAATGGCAATAAATTTAATTCAGAGCAAAAAAAAATTAATGACACTGCCTCTATTAATCAAACATGATTTGATTTAATCAGTAAACGTAAATAAAAACTTGCAGGAGAACAAGTGGTCTTTAACAATTTAACGATTAACACGTTTCACATGTCTTAGTTCATTAAAATGTAAAAAAAACCATACATTTTTAACCTAAAATTAAGCTATGTGGAAAACGTCTCGCTAATTGTTGACATAAAATAGTCCTGTAGTTGTTAAAGAAACTACCAGTTTAACTCAAAACACACTCTTCCTTGTGTCAAGCACACGAGACAAAAGAGCAGATTCATACAAAACTGCTCACAATCGATCTAACATTTATAAACACTGTTAGAAATTCAGTATAAAATAATGTAACTCAGAGTTAAAATACAATAATGACCCAATATTTTTTAATAAAGCAATTTTTTTCAGCTGGCAATAATTATTTCCAATCATAAATAAAAGTATGTACAATACTTATGTACAAAAAGTTACGTTAGTATCAACACAGCTCATAACTCCCAGAGAAATTAAGTACAGCCTGCGTTTACCTGCCATGTTGCTTCCCAGAGCCTGCAGCGTGTGGACTAGGATCAAGGGACATGAGTGCAGCCGTGAGAGAGCGTGTTAGTGAATCTACTGTATTTATGGGAGGTTTTAAGAGAGATGGAGTGAGTCGGGCTGTGTTCTAATCCAACTCTGAGGTGGAGCTTCACTTACAGTCTGCATGAGCGCTCCGAACACTGATCCCACAAGAGCTGTACACACACATGCTCGCTCAATTGATTTCCTATACACTAATGTCAGATTCATTTGCCCACAATTTGCCTGTCTGGGCTGATGAGAACTGACCAAAATGCCAATCCCTTGGCTTTTGTTAACCATAGAAGGAAAAAAAAATTAGCTACACACTCTGGTGTATTTCAAAAAACAATATGTTGATTTGTGGCCCTTTCTGGACACCATACAAATAAAATGACACAAGGTTTACAATTGGGTGCACAAAAAATCCTATATAAATAAAAAAAGAGTAGAGCAACTGGAATCACACCATTAAGCTGGATTCACACCATAAAGCTGGATTTAAACCATAAAGCTGGATTCGTACCATAAAGCTGAATTCAAACCATGAAGCTGGATTCACACCGTGAAGCTGGATTCACACTGTGAAGCTGGATTCAAACTGTGAAGCTGGATTCATACCATGAAGCTGGATCCACACCATGAAGCTGGATTTAAAACATAAAGCTGGATCCACACCATGAAGCTGGATTTAAAACATAAAGCTGGATCCACACCATGAAGCTGGATTTAAAACATAAAGCTGGATCCACACCATGAAGCTAGATTTAAAACATAAAGCTGGATTCACACCATAAAGCTGGATTTAAACCATTAAGCTGGATTCACACCATAAAGCTGGATTTAAACCATAAAGCTGGATTCACACCATAAAGCTGAATTCAAACCATGAAACTGGATTTAAACCATAAAGCTGGATTCAAACCATGAAGCTGGATTCACACCGTGAAGCTGGATTCAAACCATTAAGCTGGATTCACACCATAAAGCTGGATTTAAACCATAAAGCTGGATTCATACCATAAAGCTGAATTCAAACCATGAAGCTGGATTTAAACCATAAAGCTGGATTTAAACCATGAAGCTGGATTCACACCGTGAAGCTGGATTCACACTGTGAAGCTGGATTCAAACTGTGAAACTGGATTCATACCATGAAGCTGGATCCACACCATGAAGCTAGATCCACACCATGAAGCTGGATTCAAACCATAAAGCTGGATTCAAACCATAAAGCTGGATTTAAACCATAAAGCTGGATTTAAACCATAAAGCTGGATTCACATCATAAAGCTGGATTCACACCGTGAAGCTGGATTCACACTGTGAAGCTGGATTCAAATTGTGAAACTGGATTCCAACCATGTAGCAGGATTCAGACTATGAAGCTGAATTCAAATCAAAAAGTTGGATTCATACTTTGAAGCTGGATTCATACCATAAAGCTGGATTCACACCGCATCAAATACTTTCACTGCAATACCATAAGCAAATACACTGGAATGTACTTTCTATTTGTTTTGTCTTGTCTTGTTGGTGTACTTCACTTAGCAGCTCAAAAGGAATGAGCGGTCTGCAGATGATGGAGTTATTCAGTAAACAACTGAAGCACGAGGACCGATCCAGTGTTCAGTCTGTCTACTCTTTTCTTAACCATAAAAGACTTTCTCCAGAGAGTGCTCTAGTTTGTAATGCTGAGGACTTCTCCGGTGTCCCATTCTACATCTAAAGCATGTTCCACAAACAGACTCTTGCTGTCTAAACGCAGCTTTCGATTTGGCTGAATAGATGAATAATGAATGATTGATTTGAATAGTGCATTACTCTATTGCTGTATAGCTTTCATGATTATATAAGAGGTCTGTCCTTAACATACACCAGCTTCAGGTACAGTTGAGAAAACAAGACAGCAGTCTAAAGAATTGAGACTATTTGGTGCATCTCACAGGGACTGAAAAGTGTCTGAATTAGAGAGTGCACAGTAAAGAACTCATCTTCTCCTTCTCCTTTTTGCACTGTTGCCATACATTTGCAGGTAAAGTTTTCAGATCAGTATTTTAATATTATATTGTTTACATATTTTTATTATATTTATATTCTGTCTTTTGCACCTTGACAATCAGTGTGGAGAGCAAAGTAAGAATTTAATTGTACAGGGAAACTTGCTTTCCTCGCTGTATATATGACTATAAACATATTGAATCCTTGAATCCTTAAACCAGGTGGAAAAAGGTGAAGCGGCAGGCGCCAACCCAAAGTACAGTGACAAGAAGACAGTTTAAGAATACAGTGTAATGTTACAGCAGCTAATATGTTACAGTGAAGTATATACCCAAGATTAGCTTGTCAGCATGAAGCTCATGGAAATTTTCTGCAAATCCTTTCTACAACATGTGCTATAACAAAACTGTTGAAATCTCTATGGGAAATGGTCTTGTTTTTTAGTCATTTTAGAAAGATTGATCCTCACTCAAGAGCCTTTGGTCTTCTGTGTGACTTGCAGACTTGTTTTCACACTTAAGAGAAATCAAAAGAACTGCTCTTTCTTTATCGATTGTAGGCTTTTCCTGTTTCAGCTATCCACTGCTTGCCTTCTAGGACTACAAAAAACTCCAAAGCTCAGTTTTTTTTATTTATAAATGTAAAAACCTCACACACATATATATATTTTTTTTTACAAATGAATGGTTAATTAGTGTGTCTTTCGGCGTCTATGTCCTGGAAAACATTCAACCTATAGGCACAGTGTACCGATCTCCTTTTCCCTTTGTGTACTGAAGATAGACACTAGCAGTTCCCATAAGCAATTTTCTGCAGTATTTATCTTTTACTCAAATTTTACAGGATGACATATTAACACATTTTTGGTATGTAAATAGGCAACCATTCACAGATGAATAAACCACCCAAATGACTATCTATTGCATAAGTAGTAGTATTGTTGCAGCATCTCGAACAACCACTATATTTCCCTCTACTTCAAAAGATCTCAAAAACTCCCAGATTTTCGGCATTTCAAAATGTTTAAAAAGGTTCCAAATCTGTTGGTGTTTAAGGTCTTAAATAGGTTCCACATAGGTTGGCACTTCAAAGAGTCTTGAAAAAGTCCCAGATTTTTGCTGGTTCAAAGGTCTAAAAAGGTTACAGATCTTTTGCTGCTTCAAAGGTCTAAACAATGTTCCAGATCCATTGGCAAATAAAAAGGTCTCAAAAAGGTCCTCGATCTTTTGCTGCTTCAAAGGTCTAAACAATGTTCCAGATCCATTGGCAAATAAAAAGGTCTCAAAAAGGTCCTAGATCTTTTGGTGCTTCAAAGGCTCACATAATGTTCCCAGCCCTTCGGAGGGTCTCAAAAGGGTCCCAGATCTTTTGGTGCCTTAAATGGCAAAAAAAAGTTCCCATATCCTTTGGCACCTCAAAAGACCTCAAAAAGGCCTGGGTCTTTTGCCACTTCAAAAGGTTTTAAATAGACCCAGATCCCGGGCACTTCATTCATTCATTAATTTTCCAACCTGTTTATTCCCTATTTTTGGGGTCAGGGGGGTCTGCTGGTGCCTATCTGCAGCGCACATTGGGCCAGAGGCAGGGGTACACCCTGGACAGGTCGCCAGTCCATCTCAGGGCCCCATGGCACTTCAAAAGGTCTCAAAGGTCTTATACTTTCTCCCTTGCTCTCGGCGGAGGCCACTTCTTTCTCCTCTTCCTTATCTTTGTTTACCAGCTGGCACTCTGCAATGGCTTTTTTTACCTGCTCCACACTGCCCTTTTGAAGAACAGTGCGGATAAGGCACTTTTTGAGCTACCCTACCTAATGTATATCCATTTCTCTGTTTCTTTCTCAAATACTACCTCTCAACACTGGCCTGTACCCATCATGTCTATGTCTGTGGCCAGAGGGGTCCTATTTCACTGCATGTAACAGTGTATGTGACAAATAAAGGTGTGATTGAAATAGGTGCAATGCTGGCACCTTAGACTAAAAGATTTCCGCTGCTATTTACAAACGATGTTGATGACCCTTTGGCTCCATAGATCCAGGAAGCAGGTGTTGTGTTTTTTTGAGTTAATTGTGTGTTTTTTTTTTAGATAAGTATGCAGTTTTAAGGTTGGGCACTATATTACCATTAGGCACTACATCACCCACGATTCCTGAACTACAAGTCCCAAAACAGCAGTTTGCGTACAGCAAACCCCATTCCTGCGACATCGCACCCAAACAGCAACATGCAAACAGTGTGTGTTTATGTGAGTGGATTGCTGCTTCAGTGGGGGAGGGGTGGGGTGATGGCATCGTCCCAGCCCTAGTGGATTAGCACAAGTCTGAGGCCATGGTTCTTGACTGGAGCTGGAGGAGAGGTTCAGTGATCCATCAGTCTGAGGGAACTATGAAGTAAAAAGCTGTTTTGAAAGAGAAAACTCTTAATTTAGCGGACAATTCCTGCTCTCACATATATTCATATATTCACACACGAATTATACACCTCTTGGCTTGTTTGAAGCCAGACTGTTTCAGCCAACATTGCTGTATCTCTCCAGCAATGCCTCTGAATGTGCCATTCTAAAAATATAAACCTGGAATACCAAATACAAAAATGAGCTTCTTCCACTTTAAGAGGAGCCAGTTAAATGGTTCAAGCATATATTTATCTATATGCTTTGTAGTTCTTGGTGTGAATGGCCTCTATTTTTCAAAAGTGTTGTAAGTCTTTTAGCGCATATCAGTACCATATGGGAATTAACCCTTCTATAGTCCATTGCTCTCTAGGGCTAGAGGAAGGTAACCAAATATTGTCCGCTGTCTGTTGGGAGCGTCAAGCTTTTAAAAGAAACATCCATGTGTGAAGCATCTCCTCAGAGACACACTTGCAGAGATAAAAGCTTTCACACACACCAGAGGGATCTTGCTTCAGAGTCAAGTGCTACCTGCCAGCTTGCTTTCGGACATTGCAACAAACCAATTCAAAAATAGTGGACCAGAGTAGGGCACATGCCTAAAAGTGAGGAAAATGCAGCTTTAGCTACTAAAAGGGGGAAAAAAGGTGCGCAGAACCCTTTGCTCAGAGTATTATCGTTTTGCGGCTTCCAGTGCATGTCCTCAGGACTGGTGAAATTTTACTGGTGAAATCTGATTTGGGTTCAAAATATGGTTGTGGCAGATTGGGTCTGTAGTAAAACCTAAAGCATTTCAGCTTATGGTGCACTAAAAATGTTTGTGTGAATGAAATTCAGCACACATGTGTAGGGTACCAGGACTTAAATATAAGTAATATGGATTGCATTTCCAAAATCGACAGGAAGTTGGCTATTTTGCTAAAACTTCTAAAAATAGCCATGTCACATTCTAATGAACCTGAATCTGTTAATCTCAAAAGTCCGTCCATTTTATCTTAAGGTATATGGGATGTTAGATTGCAGCTATTTGACCAATAAATTTACATTTTCGCCATAAACATTCATTCATTCATTTTCTTACCCGTTGATGCCTATCTCCAGTGCACATTGGGCGAGAGGCCGGGGTACACTCTGGACAGGTCGCCAGTCCATCGCAGGAGGAAACCCATGCAAGCACGCGGAGAACATGCAAACTCCTTCCAGGAAGGTCACCAGTGAGCCTTTAACCGGCAACCTTCTAACTGGATTGCCACAGTGTTCGATTGGGTTCAGATTATCCAATCTGATTTTAAGAGCCCATGTCTGAACAACTCTAAATAACAACCTACACTGTTAGTTATAGCGCCATCTCATGACAACATTCAATGTACACTTTTCTGCAAAAATTGGAACCCCTTTGTAAGGGACAAAGAACTACAAAAAAGTCAATTGGAGTGATTTTCCAAAGCCTCCAGGAAGTCAGTTATTATTAATTTACTTTTAAAGTATGCACAACTCTAGACCTTGTACTTCTCAAACTCCTCATAGAGAATGTGTTTGTTCATTCAGACTCCATCAAACTTTTCTTTAGGTAAATGGGATGTTACGTTGCGAAGGTTTTTTTCACTTCCCAACACTAGGTGCGCATGCCATTAAAAAACGATGGTGCTAGAGGTACGAGAACCCTTTAGCAGCTTTAATTTGTTCTTTAATTCAGTTGCAACATTAAGTAACCTGAGCACAGCTCTGAGCAGGATTAGTTAAAATCCCTCTCAAACCATGCAGATCTTGTTTGTCACTCCCAAGACATACCCAAACGCAAGAAATACTATTGCCCTTCTGCCTCTAGACACTAATGAACTTAAGTGTCATCCCTTTATTAATTCATATGGGTTTATAAAACATCAGCCCAACCCTTGAAGCTGCAAAATCTTCAACTTTTCTGGAAAGGCTTTCCTCAAGGTTTAGAAGTGTGCTTGACCTTTTCTCCGTAAGACAATGTATACAGCTAGACTCTGATGTTTGTAGCCTTTTCTCTAATTCTTCTCAACAGTGTTTTTTTAGGTTGCAGTCAGAACTCTGATTATCAACATCTTTACTGACCTTTCACTAAAAAGCTACTCCATGCTATAATCTTCTCTCCACTAAATTTCACATTTCCTAGCTGCAGCCAACCCCACACTCAGCCATCTGCACTGAATCTGCCTCTTTTGGGGTTGTGCTTTACTCCACTATCATGGGGCTTTGCATTACACTTGGTGATGTACGGCTTGGTCACAGGCACGCTTCCATCAACTTCTCTATGCCATCTTCTTGAGCTGATCTAAAAGTCACGTGCCGATCCCCACTGTCATTCCTAATGACTTCCTTTGGGTTATGTCACCACTGACAACCAACTGTGGATTAAATAGAAGTGATGAAATTTCCCAGATAGAATGTTGCACAGGTGGCATCCACTGGCGGAGGTTACTGAATGGAGTTCAATTATTCGATTTGAATTCTAATATTTGGAAAGACGAGTGAGAGCTTTTGGCAATACAGTGCACCATGGTGTATGGTGTTGAATTTGGGTTTTGCAAATTGTACCTTTTTCTACAATCCATGGTGCTAGAATTTATACATTCTATGTGTAATTCCCTTCATCCAAATATAAGCCCTCGTATTTCAAAAATGCAGAGGGGAAGGGCCATAGGAACAGACAAGAAACTGGTCATCTTTGTGGCTTACAGAGGGGGTTTGCTAGTTGATTCGGCTCCTAAAGTTTCAAGATAAACCCCAGTTCAAAGTCACCATATGTTCCAGTTTTCTACAGCTTTCTGCAGATCTCATGCATAAGAGCAATAATCTTCAGTTCCTTTTAAGTATTTAAAAGAAAATGCCAAATCTAAACCAGTTGAAACCTTGTGATGTTAGAAGGTAATTTATTAATCTATACAAACATTTGGTATGGATTATTTGAATAAATTATGTGACACTGATGGAAAAACAGAAGGTAAAGATCGAGCTCTTACCAGTAACCAATGGAGGGGTTGCGCCGTCAGATCTGTTTTTGGACTCAAAGACATCCAGAGGAAGAAGAGTGTGAGCGTGTGAGTGACACTGCTCTGGGCAGCCACTGATGCATCGGTCAGTGTCACAAAACAAAATGTTTTCATCAGACCCTCCCACACTACAATGCCAGGAAAACTCATCATTATACTTAATTTCCTTTAAAAAAAGTAAAGATGTGAAAATAACAACAAATGAATCCAGACTATATGAAAGTGTTTCAGCCACTGAAAACCAACATCACATGTGGAGCTGTGCCAACATGCTTAACACACATAAAAGTATTAATACCTGTAGTGAAATAGCATTTTACCCCTGTGTCTAGTTCCACTGGGATCCTTTCTTCCTTTACTCTGTATTTCGGCTGGGTGGAGTCACAGCTGATCTGGTGGAAGACAAATGGGCCTGGAGTCTTTACTGGTTATAAAATGCTTACCATTTTATTGTTTTGCTACATTTATGTTCATTGTAAATTCTTGTTTAAAAATTTTTCACACTTTTTGTGCAAGTCATGACAATAAATAAGATCTAACAACTAAAATCCATTTTCCATTTTTTTTAATCAACAACCAAGACTATAACACATCTTTTGCAAGGTATTTCAAATGAAAATGTGAAAATGAGCAATCGTCTTTCAGTGTAATTTTACAAATCTGTGCCACCAGTGCTATGTAGCGGTGAAAAGACAAAGTAACCCTTGGAAGCCTCCCTCCTGTCATTTGAAAGTGATTCACTGTATGTAGTGAGTTTTTGGGAGAAAAATATTATCTTTGTTAATCTTTAAAACTGCATGACTTTGCTATGACAAGCCAATTTATAAGTAAATGCTTTTTTTTCTGTACTTGTCATACAAAGAGCCAAAACATTCTTATTTGTATGCTTCAATTTGGAATTTAAAAACAAATTAGTATATTTCAAGCAAAAAAATTCTTAATTAAAGCTGCAAGCAGCAATCAGAGAGCGCTCTAGCCTCTTGCCCTTCTGCTACTCAGTGGTCAATTTGATGCACTTTGAACTATGACCAATTCTAACTAAGGTGATGTATTTAAGCGAGAATTGTTCAAATTACTGAAAAATACCGGCAAATTAAACAATAGAAATCACAACATAGTGTGGCTTCACACACTATGAAGCACCTTATGAATATTTCCTGTGGCCACCCGGTGGCGCTATAACTTCAAGTGTATATTGTAGATGTGTTCAGACATAAACTATTAGCATAGTTGGTAAATTTGGGACCGATCAGACATTGCATGGCTAAGTTATACCAACTTTCTGTTTATTTGATGAGTGCCGTGCGCACAGAAAGCTTTGTGTGATAAGCCCTGATGGAATTTGGACGGATAAACAAAATAACCGACTTCCTGACGATTCTGGAGAGCAATCTAATTTCTTAGTCTTTCAAGTGGACACAAAAGTATTCCCTCAAAATTCCAAATATTCAAGTGAAAGCAAAAAATCTCCATCAATTCACAAGCATGTGAATCAATTCGAAATGTTTACACAGTGCTTCTCTCAAAACATTTTTGAACTGGTTTTCATCCCATAATACCAAGCTGTGTGATGCATGTTCATGCTACAAGTCACATGTATACGATCTGCTTGATATTTTTGAGAATGTCCAGGCAGTGCTGACTCATATGCATAACTTAGAGGGTTTGCTAACCAGTCACGACACCCACACGGAAGTAACATATATAAACAAATATGTTTTAATATGGGATTTGATATAGGTTTTCAATATGTGACATAAAATTGTCCATTTTCCTGAATTATTTGCACATATATGTGTTCATACATAATCTCAGCAAAAAAAGAAACGCCCTCTGACTTTCAACTGTTTTTACTTTCAGTACACTTAATGTGTAAATATTTGTATGAACACTAAAAGACTCAACATCATAAAATATATATAGAAAAAAAACTTTCACAGAAATAATTTAGAATGTGTCCCTGAATGGAGGGAGGCTCAAAATCAAAAGTACCAGTCAGTATCTGGTGTGGCCACCAGATAATGCTTCTCCTCCTCATGGACTGGACCAGATTTGTCAGTTCTTGCTGTGAGATGTTACCCCACTCTTCCGCCAAGGCACTTGCAAGTTTCTGGACATTTCTGGGGTGAATGGCCCAAGCCCTCACCCTGCGATCCAACAGGTCCACTGTGAGGATGATCAGCTGTCCTTCCTGTCTCCCTGTATCGCTGTCTCAGGCGTCTCACAGTGTGGATTTATTGCCCTAGCCACATAAGCAGTCCTCATGCCTCCCTGCAGTATGCCTAATGCACGGTCACGCAGATGGGCAGGGCCCCTGGGCATCTTTCTTTGGGTGTTTTCCTTTTTTAGATAAAGTTTAGATAAAAACATTGACATATATGCATGTATATGTTCACCTATATGTTTTTATATGTTTATTTTGCATTGATTTGATGGATGTAACGTGGAATGTGAGCTTCAATGTGAATCTGGAAGTGACTTGAAATTGGAAAAAAGGCTTGAATGACTTTAAAATACATTTCCTTATTTTCCACTTTCTTCATACAAGAAGGAATTGGCATTGTACATATTTCAGTAAAACGTGTAGACATCACATCTTTCCATCTCCTCTCACTAGTTTAACACCATAACATGCCAATATACATATTTTTGGGGTATTTTTGTTAGTTCTTAGTTATTGCTTTGATGATAAAAAAGATAAGGCATTATGTATGAGCCAAAGTGAGATTTGTCCTATATAGGACACTTATCTTGTATGTACATAAAGAGCTTACATGTGGATATAAAGATATACAGGAAATATATATGGTCTGTAGGAAACCAGGAGATTTTGGGGTAACAGAACAAGTTCCTGTGTCCAAAGCTGCAGTCATCTAAAATCCTTTAACACTACTAAAACATTCTTTCTTTGTATCTTATACCCTGGCACCCTTTGGGGCCAGCCCACAAAAGGAGTCTTAAGGAATCTTAAATACCAAATACAAAGTTAAACACAACTTTTGGCTGTTAAATAGTTAAGTAGGAGAAGCATAGCTTACAAAAAATGTTACTAAGCAAGCTACAGAACCTACGAAGGTAAGATACCAGAAAGGGTGCCCGAAAGGGGGGAGTATGAGCACCCCAATAGGATGGACTCAAGAATGACAACACAGGACCACAGACAAACAACAGTTCAGTGCATCTGCGGCAAGAGCTGCAAGAACAAGAGGGGCTTAGGAATCCACCGAGGCAGGATGAGATGTTTGAAAGCAGTAGTGACAACGACACATCGAACTGAAGTTATAACTTCTTGAAAAGACGCAGGAACTGAGTTTGTTCCTTTGGCTCAACCAAGGATTCAGTGGCCCAGTCCTCAATAAAAGCTGAGTGCCACCAGTTCGATGAGGACGTGAATCAAATCCTGGAAGTGACAATGACTACACTCATAGTGAACTCTGCAGCTGAGCTAATGAAAATAAAACGTCTCAGGGAAGATCTAGCCTACTGAAGAGGCAGTACAAGGCAGCAGGGGAAGCAGAGAGAGCTGGCCAAGCAGATCTGAGAGGAATCCCGAGGAAACAACTCTTGACCCTCTGTAGGGCAGAGTCCCACAGGAGAAGGCGGAAAGAGAGAGCAAGGAAGAGGGCATTATTTCTGGCCAACCCATTCAAAAGTGGACGGGCTAAGTCACCTGCTCCAAGAAGGCTATCAACAACTACCTCAAAGCCACTTATTCTGACCCAAACAGAGAATGACTGCTGGGGCCATGCAATGCACTGCTGACACCACCAGAGCCTACATCAGAGTTCAATCAGAAGGAGCCCTGCCAGAGTGAAGTGAAGGAAGTGGTGAGGCGAGCAAGGTCAAGATCAGTACCAGGGCCAAGTGGAGTGCCTTACAAGGTGTATAATACCTGCCCAAGCTTTTACACAGGCTCTGCAAGGCCCTGAAAGTTATCTGGAGAAGAGGGAAGATTGCCCACCCATGGAGGTACGCTGATGGAGTGTAAAACATTGCTGCCACACAGTTGTAGTTTCAATGTGCATGAAGTGTATGATGTTCAGGCGAATTTCCTTAAAATCCACATGAACAAAGTTAGGGTTAGAGTTTGTGTTGAGGTTAGGGTAAGGGTGTGGGTTTGGGGTTAGGGAAGGGGGTGTAGTTAGGGATATGATGCGGTGGGGGTAGGTAGGTGGTTGGGGTTTGAGTGGAATGTAGATTCAGGATGTTCAATGCACTTTTGGTGACATAGGGCCCCCAGGTCAATACAAACTTCACGTGAAGTTATGTGCATCCTCAGACACAGTGCAAGTGCATGGCATCAGCTCGCAATGGTCTGCAGAGGACTGTCTCGTCTCAAGACCTATTTTCTCTGGTCCTGGTATTGTCTCGGTCTCAACACCCTGTGACCTCTGTATTGTCTCGGACTCGCCTGTCTCTGATCTTGCTCTTAGCTACACAGGTGTCCTGGTGATTTTAATCCAAGAACAAAAAGCAAGCCACAAGCGCTTTCATCAAATAAAAAAAAATGTAAGGCTATTTTTTGCAGCTCCTTTCAAATAAACCCAATCAGCAGCATTTTAAAAAAATGTCGAGGCAGCAGTGCCTGACGAGGGTAAGGGGTGTCGACCAGCCCGCAGCTCTACATATGTCGGCGAGTGAGACCCCCTTGGCAAGATCCACGATGCGGCGATGTCGCGGGTGGAGTGCGCCCTCAGCTTAGTTAGAGGGCCGGGTACATCACTCGCCTGGTAATACAGCTGGATAGCCTCCACAATACAAAAAGTTAGCCGCTGCTTGGACACAGCGTACCCCTTGCGCTGGCCGCCAAAACATATGAGGAGCTGCTGGGAAATACGGAACTCCCGGGCTCTGTCCAGGTAGAGCCCAAAGGAAGTCCTCAGGGCCAAATTCCAGGCAGATTTCGTCGGCGGGCCGTCTTCAAGGAGAAAGCCTTAAGGTCTGTAGAAAGCATCCTCAGTCCGTGTAGAACGGTGGAGAGGTCACAAGAGGGTACAGAGGGGAGCCTAGAGGGACAGTGCATTCTGGCCCCTTGGAGGAATCTCAGTGTCAGTTCGTGGCTGCTGACCGATTTCCCTTCGACCCATAGGTGAAAGGAGATCGCTGCAACGTAGACCTTCAACGTAGACCCCCCAATCGAACCCTTCCTGGAGGAAGGTCAGCACGATACCGAGAGGACAAGTCCTTGGATCTTCCCGGTGGGAAGAGCACCATTCGACGAACCGACCCCACTTCCCCGCGTAGCACACTCTAGTGGAGGGCGCTAACGCGTGCACGAGAGCCTTCATCACCGCAGGTGGACGAGGGATGAGAGGCCGCGAGGTGTCAAAGACAACTGTAGCAGGCCTCTGTACCATGCCCAACATGGAATCCGAGAACGAAGCCATAGCTGAAACGATCGCATATGCAGGAGCCCGAGTGGAATTACCACTCTGCCATCACTCTGGAACATGTCACTGAGGACTTTGGCCAGAAGACCTACAAGTCGTCATGACATGTAAGCTGCAGCAGCTTAACCCGCAACCGAATAAGCCTTTGTCATCAGGGCTGACGAAAAACACTCTGACAAAACCAACAAGCTGCAGCATAATCGGGGCGGATGTGCCGCGACAGCTGTACTTTTCATGGAATTGCTGAGTAAACCTTAGCTGCTGCAAGCAGCAGAGTGATGAAGGGGGAGGAGCTTCTTACCCTCGCAGACGGGGGAGTCTGTCAGAATTTCGTAAGCTCTTCATGCATCTCAGGGGAGAGAGGAACCGGTGGAGCACGGGGAAGAATCCCGGCGTTTGTCAAGAACCAATCATCCCACCGCTATGGTGCTGCATCAGGGGGCGGAGCCCCCGAGATAATCGCTGCGACGGCTTAAAGAGCATCGCTGCAGCTTCTGGCTTCGATTCGGCTGTGGCATGGGCGGCAGGCTGAACACAAAGACAGAGAAGGCGGCACCCCTTCCAATTCTGTGGTGGGAGCAGATTGTCTGTAGGATCATACGAGAAGCCGAGCAATGCGGAGCATCGCTTGATTCACCCGCAGATCAGACGGAACGCATGCCTGTCGCGTGGGGATGACGCGAGAGATCGCCTGACTTCACTAGCCCCGTGCCGTCAGCTAATGCCTCGAAGGAACTATCCGGTTCACGGGAGCACTGGGAGCCGGAGCTCCAGTGTCCTTTACCCGAAAGGACCTCCTGTACCTCAGTGTGCGTCGAGGACGAGCGTTCAACAACTATTCTCCCTTCACGAGAGCAACACGGTGCGTTTGTTTCCAAAGACTCCGTGCTTTTCCCCTGACTGTCTTCCGACGAGACCCATCACAGCCAGAAGAAGACCCATCACAGATTTTTTTCATTACAGACCCAGAGAAACGGACATAACAGGACGAAATCTGCAGATACTGACAGGCTCTAACTGGTAATCAGAGGTGCAGCGATAAGATGGCGTAGCTATCTGGGCTAGCGCAGAGGTAAGTAACCTTCTGATATTTCAGCGTGTTATGAACGTCGAAATACAGCTACCACCTCGCTCCGAGGAAGAAAGCAGAATGAGTGTAGAGCTACGCTCTGCTCTTATAGAGCAGCTGATTAAAGCTTTAATCATCTACACTCGCAAATCAATTTGCCCGTTATAGATTCGGCTCCACCCCTTCCAGGTGGGATTTCTAAAAAATTTGACTAAAACTAAAATCTTTTCAATTTGACAAAAACTTAAAATTTTGCAAAATGTAAAAGTAGCAATGTTTCCGGATATACCTTTTAATGGTGTTCATGTAACTAACTGTAATTCAGGCTTCGGAAATGATCAGAAGTACATGCAGTCATACATTGAAAAGGCCACACATAGTTAAAAAGGGGTCACAAAGAAGAGCAAATCCTTCCTTGAGGGATTATCCAGTTTACACTCGACAGCTTTCTTGATGACTCTTAATTTATATTCACAGGCTCAGACAAACTGCTGCTTCTGTCAGAGAGCATCATATCAGAGCTATTACATGCGTGTTGAGGTGATGAATTCTGATCACAAACCAGCCGCTAGCACCACGCAAACGCTGCTACATCTGTCTAACCTCGTAAAATTAAAGCACCTTAGTTCATTATTTCAGGATGCCTTCACCAACATCTCACAAGTGTACCAACTAGAACAGGGTTCATCAGTGTGGTGTAGAAATTCATACAATTTAACCTTCTTGATCTAGTTGGTACCTCTCTGACCCCGGAAAGTGCTCAATCCTTATAGGAACTGTTGATTCTGAAAGGAAACTAAGTTTACTGACAGATGCAGTGGGATGTAGTTATTTCTGCTGAGATGTTACATCAACATTAACAAGAGCAGGAGGCACAGGAAGCTACAGCAGAAGTACAAAAGGTAATATTTGCAATGGACTAACACAGTTGGCACAGTGGGCTTGGAATAAAGGTGAGTTTTAAAGTTAAATATAATCCTCAGAAACCAGAAGGTAAACTATAGTGAACGCTAGTGGTAGTTTTCAGAAGCTAATTGTTCAAGGTAAACTGGCACAGAGGTTGATGACACAGAGGTTGGTGAACTGCAGACCAGATTAGATTGGTTTAGGGAAAGAGGTTGGTTTAGAAGTGTGCAAAGCTGTGATAGGTTGACTGTTAAATAAGGAGTTCCAGGTGCAATTGATTGGCAGGAAAATACATTGGGGAGCCAAGACACATGGAGAAAACAGAGACCTGACACATATAGGCAATTCAAGTTTGCCAGTGGTACCCCGAGATACAAATTCTTCGAGTTACGAAAGGTCTTGCGGGAAATATTTTGCTTCGAGATACGAAAAACAACCACAAACAGTTCTGCTCTATTATTCGCTTGTTAAGTCTGACGTCGTGCTGCGCTCCTGGGTCCTGGCATGTCTTTCTCCCATTGCAAAGTGCAAAAACGGGCTGATAGACTTTAAATCAGTTTTAAATTGAGTGAAACATTATGTATAGATTACTAATAATGTACTATAACAAATGTTAGTCAAGGTGTCCTAAAAGAAATAATGTTTATAATGTTAATAAAGTGCTGTTCTGTAGCACAACTTAGAGAAACCCAATGACGCGTTCTCAGAAGCGTCTCCATCTGTCTGCGATTGTGCTTGAAACCGTGTTAGTGTTAGTAATTCGTGAAATATTTTGAGAAAGTTAACTTTCAGACGTTGTGCGATAATGTTTTCTTCCACATGTTCCACCTCCTCTGACACATCGCTTCACTCAAGGTAAGGTTTCACATTTGTGTACGTATTACGTTTTTGCTTGTGTTTTGTCATTTATTACATTAACAATGTGTAGATTTAAGGATTGAAGAAACGTTACTTGATTTTTCTCTGGTTTTCCCATTTTTTATAAACTTATACAGTGGTACCCCGAGATATGAATGCTTCGAGTTACGAAATGTTCGAGATACGAAAGATCTCGCGGGAAATTTTTTCCTTTGAGATGCGAAGAAAAATTTGAGATACGAACAACTACAAGCAGTTCTGCTCTATTATCCACTTGTTTAGTCTGCCATCGCGCTGCGCTTCCAGGTCCTGCCGCTCCTTTCTCCCAGTGCATAAAGGGTCTGATGCGCTTCAAAACACTTCAACAAGACAGCGAAACATTATGTATAGATTACCAATAATGTACTATAGCAAATGTTAAGGTACGTCCACATCGAACGCGGTTCGCGTGGAAAAAAAGCACTACTCTACTGAATGCAAGTGTGTTTACTTTCCGTTTGATCGGCAGAGCCGCTGAATGCACGCATGACATTCAGGTGTTGATGGGAATGCACGGATCATTGGGAGGAGCAACAGGTGCAGCCAGCATTGGTTTGGAAAATGGCGGCAGGGATTGTTAAGTTTCTATCTGCACCACCAAGCTTTAAAATGCTCCACAACTTCAAAAACGTGTTCAGGGCTGTGACTAGGACGTGGTTCACCAACATTTCCACAGGAGCTTCAGTTTGGACCACAGTCGCGTTCAGCGGGAGCTTCGACTGATCCAACCCCAGCTCTAACCTGTTGCACGGGCAGCTCCAGCAGGAAACCCGCGCGTCTGTCTCTGGTCAGTATTCATGATAAATTCTCTGTAAATAATGACCGAGAACCTCCTAACCTTATGAACGGACGGGACTTTAATAAAAAGATAAATAACTTTCGTTTTTAAACAATTAAAGCAACATGTTAAAAATGCTATAATCCTATAATGTAATTACTGTATTTGTTTAATTTAGAAATTTCAGATTTATACAGTACAATATTGTATTTCTAAGTAATCTTAAATGAACTGTAGATTAACTTGGTTCTAGTGAAGCGATAAACTGTATTTAACAGTGGTTTTCTTTAGTTTTTATTACAGTATACTCATATATTAAAGTAAAATATAACTTATAGTTGTACTTGTGGGGAATATATATTCTACAGCAACATCAGATTTACAAAAAAAAATGTTAACCTTAAAATACTTCACTGTAGTACAGTTAAAACACTGCTGTTATGTGTAAATGTCAGGGTTTTTTTAATTGCTAGAGTTTGAATTCTAATACTTGTTAAACAGTGAATTGAATGTAATACTGATGGTGAAACAAGTAAATCAGAGCAAATGCTAAATACAGGTAAAATTAGAAAGTTTAAACAGTAATGATGATGTTGAAGACACCAGTGTAGTACAAACACATTTGCTGTCGTGGATCTGCAATCAGTTCTGCAACTAAATGTTTGTCTTCTCTCCTTTTAGATTGACGATGGAGACTCCAACCTGGTCATCATCAGCATCTTCATTGCTGGTATTTCCTGAGATTCCAAGATTGTCTCGGAAACTGGGACTGCAGCATGGAATTGGTTGGTGGAGGTGTTCATGGCTGTGCTCTTCACTGATGAACAAAAGGTCTATTGCTTAAGGTTGTTTGATGGAGGAGTTTATGGCTGGGCTCTTCACTGATGAATGGAGGTCCATTGCTGAAGGTTGTGAGGAGAAGAGGAGTCTCTTTGGAGGTCCTGCTCTGCCTGGAAGCACTGGATGAATATATTAAAGGGTTTCTCTAGAGCCCAGCTGATGGTTTCATTAAAGCCTTGTTTCAAACTCTTGTGATTTCCATGATTCATGAAATGTTCTTGTTTTCAAATAAAAAATTGAGTCAACCTCCAAATAAAACCCATGTCTCAAAGCTTCTTTCTCATGACACAACACCAGTCCGATCACACATAGCAAAGCTTTATTGTAGGTGTATTTACAGTACAATATCATTAAAATAAATGTACAAATGTTTGGAATAAACATTCAGTTTGTAGCAATGAAATTACATTTTATTTACCATAAACATATGAAAGCACTTTTTGTGATAGTACAGATATCAAGTAAACATTTGATTACACTCATAAAAATAAATCTATTTTGTTACTTTTTAAAAGACCATATTTTATAAGATACCAATATTTTCTGGCATAAATAATATCTTGCTTGAAAATGGAGGGCTGAAATAAAATAATGAGCACATGATTAATTCTCTTTCAAGATTTCAACCTAGTTTTGATTATATATATATATATATATATATATATATATATATATATATATATATATATATAATTTGTTCTAAGCAAGATACTTTTATTTAGTCTTTCATTATTAAAAGAATAAATAATTGCCGCGCGAACAGCGTTCGGTGTGAACGTACCTTTTGAGTCAAGGTGTCGTGAAAGAAATAACATTTATAACGTGGAAAGTGCTGTTCTGTAGCGCAAGTTAGAGAAACCCTGCGATGTGTTCTCAGAAGCGTCTCTCCATCTGTCTGCGCTTGTGCTTGAAACCGTGTTGGTGTTCGTAATTCTGGAAATATCTTGAGAAAGTTAACTTTCATACGTGGTGCCAGAATGTTTTCTGCCATCGGTTCCACCTCCTCCGACACATCGCTTCACTCAAGGTAAGGTTTCACATTTGTGTACATATTACGTATTTTGCTTGTGTTTTATTCTGTTTTATTACCATTTATTATATGAACAAGGTGTAGAGTTAAGGATTGAAGAAATGTTATGATTTTTCTCTGGTTTTCTATTTTTTTCATCTACTTATACTGTTGTTTCTGAGAGCCGTTGCTCGGACTAGGTGTTTCACATGTAACACTTGCTTTGAGATATGAAATGTTCGAGATAGGAACGTCAACCTTGAACGGATTAGTTTCGTATCTCGGGGTACCACTGTTTGTTATATTTCTAATATATTAGGCTGAAGATGTACATTATAGTTATAAATAATAGGGACACTTATCTTAAAACTGAGGACTCAAAGGTCGACAAACATTATCTTCAGCCAGAATACAGCACACATTGTGAGGTTTTACAATATGAATGAAATAAAAAAAGAGCTTTACACAGCGAATGAAACGGATGTTTAAACAGAAAAATGTTGGACGGAGAAACGTACAATACCCAACACAGCCACTAGATGTCAGTGTTTGTCACACGATCGAACAATGAATCAAAATGTGCTCTTGAGGGTAGCATTAGCCGATGTTACAGCTACTCGTTATCAAACCATTTTCAACTCCAAATTTGTACCACTATAGTCTAATATTTGATACTTTTCACATGATCTTTGCACTTTATGGCACCAGGAGCTCTCTTAACAGAAATATCAAAAGAATCAAACAACTCAAGAGCTATTTTTAACAAGAAAAACCCGTTAGATGATGGAGGGATGACAAAACGTCAGTGTTTAGTTTGAAAATTTTCAATTTTCTCATCCCACAGTCCACATGTGACCATAGCACTGCACCTGGGTTCTTTACCAACAAATTCTTCACCAATTACTGTAAAAAATATGGACGACATGACCCCACTCACCTAGTTTTTCACCTAGACATTGTGAGCCACACTAAAATCAAACTTTGTTTCATTGAACTTTGTAAACTATGTGTACATAAAGTATTTTATGGGTAAATAATTTTTAAAGTTCGGGTTTTTTCCATAGACATGTATTGGGCAGAAATAATTCAACAGCCAGCCATATGGGGGGGATTGCGCGAGTTTACCATCTGAGACACCCTTGGTCTGTACACGATACACTGTCACAATCAAACCTGTAAATTGCATGGCCCCTCCTAACTAGGAGCATATGAGATGAATGAGTCATCTGTAGCAAAAGAGCAAAAGCGCCAATATTGTAGGTGTCAAAATATACATTGTGTGCCTTGCTGAACTTGCTTTAGCTTTTGCCGTTTAGGCACTTTTGTAAAAAGTGTACGCTATCTTTGTAAATTATTTATCTTTTCCTGCTTATTCTATCAGGTTTCCTAGGTTCTGCTGGTGCCTTTCTCCAGCGCACATCAGGCAAGTCAGGGCGCAACCTAGACAGGTCGACAGTCTATGGCAGGGCCACGCTGACACATTCACCCCTTTACCCAGAACATGCTAGTTCTACTTGGGAAGGCCTTCAGCTCGCATTTAACCATTCACCTAGTAATTGAAAAGTAAATCTAGTCTCTTTGTGTGCCAGCTGTTTCCAAGGAGGGCGTGTTTAGTGATGGGTCATTTGGTCCTTAGTGTGAGGAACAGTGAGCTGAGGGAATAGGGAGTGATGTGCAAATGACTCAGAAGGGAGTGTGAACAGAGCCATCTAGTGACTGTCGGAATCATCCTCCTGGGACTTCAGAAAACAAAGCTTCTTCACTGAGCTCAGGCAGAATTGGAGATGACAGTCTCAAGTTCTCCACACACATGCATCGCTATGCTATTTCAACTCTGAAGGACACGTTTAAGATCATGAACCTTTGTGCACTGTGCTGGGAGCGACAGGAACACATTCCTTCGCTCTTACCCAAACACCAGCTCTCAATATGACCCGCTGTGAACCTTGACATCCACATGAACCCGCAGGTCAATTGCAGTGTGTCCATTTCATAGGGAACAGAAAACATAAGCAGACAGAGAGTTTCCTCGTTACATTTGAACCATCTTTGGTGAATTCCAGACTCATGGTGACAAGTTTTCTTTTATAGATTGGAGCAGAGGTTTTACAACTCTGCTCTAATTATGATGATTTATTGCAGTTGTCCTCTTGACTAAAATATAAACTAACAAAGACAAGTTCTTATTTAAACTAGATGGCTAAAGTTTGTGCACAAACCTTGATGTTGGCTTGTAAAAGTGGCTTTTAAAAGTAATTGTGTTAGCAATATGGAATGGTTGCGAAGGTAGAATTTTTTTATTAGTTTGGAGGAGTTACTGATATAATACTAAATTCCCCATGCCAAAATTATAGATAAAACTTTAGTAATTATAGTTTTTTTTTTTGTTTTTTTTTTTGGGGTGCAGTAGGTAGCACAGCTGCCTCTCAGTAAGGACGTTGCTGGTTCTTATTTAAAATTTAGTTCTTATTCTGTGGCTTTCATGAATTTAAAGGTTTTCACTTGTGTGGAAAACATGTGTCCAAAAATTGAATACTCAAAAATTTTTATTTAGAATTTATTTTTAGAATAAGTGAGTGTTAAATAGGGCAGCATGGTGGCCTTACAGTTAGAAGGTTGTCAGTTCGAGGCTTGCCTGTGAAATTCCTGAAGGAGTTTGCATGTTCTCCCTGTGCTTGCGTGGGTACTCCGGTTTCCCACACAAACCCAAAAACATGCGGTTAGGTTATAATCTAAATTCCCCTTAGGTGTGATGTGTGAGTGTTTGTTGCCCTTGCCCTGCGATGGACTGACGACCTGTCTAGGGTGTTCCCCTATCTCTCGCCCCATGTGCACCGGCAGACCCCCATGACCCCAAAATGGGTATAAACAGGTTGGAAAATTAATAAATGAGTGTTGGATTGGTGCCCTGTGCTGGATTGGTGACCTCTCCAGGGTGTACCCCAAAGTGCTCAATGTGCACCAGCGGAACTTTGTGACCCTTATGGATGAAGTGGGCACAGAAAATGAATGAGTGGTTATAATGTAACCAAAAGTTTTCTCACATTTGCTGTTTAGAGTTCATTGTCAATCTCACTGGGTCAAATTTCTCAGTAAATCTACTGCTGTGTGGTATTCACGGTGTATAAAAATGTTGGATCAAAACTACTTGGATTTGACTTTAGAGTCAGTGTCATTTTGCTGTTAAATGTTCAATTTTCCTCTTTAAAAAGTGACGTCAACATCTAAACAGTATTCATTTTATCACTGGTAAGTTTGCCACAAAGTTGTATCCAACTCCCTATACCAAACAAAAAATGCTCTTGATTAACCCCCAGAAGGATGTTGTGACAAGCCTGCTGGGTCGTTGGGGAGAGATGGAGAGCAGTCCTCAGTGGCAGGCATAATCTTCCAGGCTGTCGGCTGCACTGGACCCAGAGAATGAGTGCCGATGGCTTGTAAGTGTGCACACAAAGGTCGTTCAACCATGGGGTGAGTGGACGAGATTTCTCCTTTCCATTAAAACTTTAATGGAAAGGAACAAACTAGGAGCACAGATCACAAACATCAATAACCGACAAAGCACAGAGGAACTCAGGAGCTTAAATACAAAAGGCAAAGGTAAAAAGGGACACTTGAAACTACTCCCCCTTCCGAAAGGCATAACCTCACACTAAGTGCAACCAATGTGGGGAGGCTTGCCTTGGAACTGGAAGTTTCCTTGTGGAGGCGCACGCCTGGCAAGTTTCTGCAGCCTGGAGGACCAGACCAGAATGAAGTGGTGAGTGACTCAGCCAATGAAGGGTCATTGCAATGTTGGCGAGACAGACACCAACGGCAACGATGGAGAGGAAGATGAGGTTTGCCCAACAATGGCGGTTGTCTGGATAGGTATAGAGGGGGAACAAGTGATGCGACCACCAGCAGAGGTGCTAGGGGTTTGATGGAGTGTTGCAGAGCCAGCGATTCAGAGGAGGGAGGTCATGGCAGACCGGCAGGGTCGTTGGGCAGAGATGGAGCAGGAAGGTCGTCAGTGGCAGGCGTAACCCTACAGGCTGACAGCTGCACTTGACTCAGAGAATGTGTGCCAATGCTCTGTAGGTGTGCACACAATGGATGTTCAATCACTGGGTGGGCGGGCAAGATTTCTCCACCTAGGGGACCAGCCAGACGACACCACAGAAGCAGGAAACGCTGGAGAGCCGAAGCAACACAGGCCTGTACCAGGCACCCAGGGAGCTGGGGCGCACATCGCCCACTGGCCGACAGCCAACAAAGCGAGGACAACCCTCGTCATCCAGGCTTGAGAAACTTCTGGGGATTCCTTGATGCCAAGATATCTTCGCAATGTTCAGGAAATTAAAACAATGATATTATTTTAAAAGTTATATAATTTCCAGATATTGGCTCCTGCGCTACAGGATCTTTTAACAATCCATGCCATTTGTTGTTCCTCTCGTATACTGTGGTTATTTTTTCTTGTCAATTCATGTATGTGTCATGCTTTGTGCATTTAGTTTAGTTTATTTCCGCCTTCCCAGTGATTGTTCATTTATGTAAAGGTTTTACTTTCACGTGGGTCTTGGTTTGTTTTCCTTTAAATAAAGAAAGACATCTATCTCGGTTCCTGCACTTAAGTTCTTTCCCACAAGAATCCTGACAATAATGTGTTTGACACTCTTTTATTCTAGGGATTTTACTGTTTTATTAAAGCCAACTTTATTTCTTTGTTTAATAAACACCAGTAAATCTAGGGATTGTACAAGGCTTCTGTATGGCACTTTACATGCAAGACATGGTTGCATAAGGGGATTATCTCCCCTAAACTCAGGTTCTAGAACGACCTCTGATATCGACATAATAAAAAGTGCTAAATGAATACATTTTGGTTAGCCTCGTTTTGCCACTTTTAAAGTGTTCAATTTAAATAATTTGAAGCCATTTTCCTTCACTGTAAAAGTAGTGATTTTACATTTTTATCTTGTATAATTGCAATTAATCAACTCAGGGACAAACCCTCTGACCACAAACCCAGTGGGTACAGTTATCATGAAAATTCCTCCTAATATATACTTTGGTGCAAGGAGAGGGTTTATTAAAATCTTAATATCAATATAATCACGGAGTTATACAAGTGTGACTGAGCAAGACTTCTGAACTTTTAAAGTTCTTGTAATGTTAGACTAAAAAAAAAACATTTTTCACCACATTAGACAGGCCACACAAACCGACAACCCACTCGATACAAGTGTGACCAAAGCTGAGGCCATCTGATCGTCTTTATCTTGCTCTCTCGAGTCAAACTATCCATCAGGATCATAAAGCATCTCTAACTACCTTCAGTCTGATCATGGTTTCTCCTCTATCTTTCATCTTCTCACCCACGTACAGTACAAAGCTTCTGAAACCAGAGCAGACACCAAAGCCCGGGCGTCCCAGCTGCGACATGTGTCTCCCTCTGCCACTCCACACCTTCCCCTGATCGTCTTCTTAGCCCCAGGACATCACGCTGAAGTCTCATCTGCATTCGGAGACTCGGCTCTGTCGTTAGAAACAGTGATACCTTTAAGTGAATTCCCTTTTGTGAAGAGCACGGATCCCGTTTCTCTTTTCAAAGCTCTTCTTTCTTTCTTCCTTTCTTTCTTGCTCTTTATCTCTTGGGTCTTTAGTTGTTAAAGTGATGTGTAAAAAAATGAATCCTCTCACCTGCGGCGACACTGACACCAGAAAAACAGACAGGGTAGATAAAGAATAGAAGAGTAAAAGATGTTTCGATTCGAGCTGAGATGGTGAATTGACCTCAGAACTGGCCCAGTCATACACTTCAAGCACTTGTGGAAAATAAACCTTAAATATCTAATACTTAGCCTTTAAATTGTGTTACAGACTCAACTTTTGCTTTTTCATGGTTTCTGTTTCTGACCAGGTTCTTAGAAAATTTACAGTTTGTTTATTTTTAGGGATCCAATTTATAGCTTACTAGTCTTGCATCATTGCTGGGTTTTTATCACAACCTCAGTACAAGGTATTTGCTTCCACAACTTTGAATTTTGAAAAGGTTTTTCCTCAAAATGTAATTTTTTGTAGAGTGTAGAAATTGAAATCACATCCACGGTCACAGGTGCATAAAAATCGAGCGGCCTCAGACATCTGATGGTATTGTTGAAAGAGATGAGCTCTCAGGAGCTCAGTGAACTCCAGCGTGAAGTTTTCTAGCTGCTGCCTACTCCACAGTCAGTGTGTGAAACGCAGTGGAAGAGATTGAGAAGGACAGCAACTCAGCCACAATGTGGTGACAGATTGGGGTTAGCAGATACTGGGGAGCATAAGACCTCTAAGCATCACCTCCAGAATAGGTTTCTCAGCTGAGCGCCCAAAAGCGCACATTAAAGTTTTTCTTAAAGCAAGACTTCATTTTATTGGCTGCTAAGACGCGGTTTGCTAAGTTCAATGTATTTAAAACTGCTGTGACTGCTCAGTGAAAGTAATGAAATGCAACAGAGTTTTGTGGGGATTATCAAGGACAATTCTTGTTCCGTTAAAACTCTCTGTGACATTTATATCAGTTTGAACAAAAATGAACTCATTTCAAGGGAGCAACTTTACTTATCAACCTGATCTCTCAATATTCTGGAGCACTTGCTATGAGATGTGGCTTGACAACGCACTTATTATTTTACCAACATTTAGTGATAATCATACTAAAATGATGTCCAATCAGCTTAGGATATTCTGTATTTTAGCCGCTATGGTTTCTCTAGAGAGACCTCATAGACAGTGCCATCCTGCCCTTCCAGATTGAGGGTATTGTTGGTGACGTTTGCTCCTGATCGGTGTGTACTGTGTTTAGCTCGAGGGTATCATACCGCTGTGTTCATTGCTCTGTGAGAGCCGGCTGTCTGTCTTACAGGTAGTGGTCGTGGGACCGGGTTAGCTCGAGTGTGATTACGTTGGTTGTGTTTCCCGGTGTGTTTTGTACATTGGAGTCAGCTGTCATCTCTCATTCAGGTTGCACTAGATTTCTCACTCAGAGGTGGATGGTTTCATTGGGGAAATGTTACTTCAACCGAAGGGGTTGATGAGCATTCTTCTTAAATTTAGCGGGGAGCTAGTTACGTGTGGTGTAACTTTCTAGGATTAGGTAGCTTCCTGCTCATTTGGTACGCTCTGATCTTCTCGTCTCTCTCTGCGTTTATCGCTCTCATTTGGCCTCAACTGGTGTTTCAACGGATCTTTGTACCTGTCCATATATTTGCCACCCTCCTGCAACATCTTGTTGCTGCTGTTACACCGTCTTTGGGCACGGTGACCAGGAGAGGGATTTACAAGCTGGGCTGTTCCTGTGGTGGATCATACAAGGGGTACTGGAGGTCTTACTGTTGGGTTCTGGTGTACCCCGTCAGTGCCAGCCATTACTCTCTATTTCCTTTTTGTTTCTTTACTTTTTGACAATCTTTCTATATAAGTTCCTGTTATGCTAAACCAAGTGTTTTTAAGTATTTGACTGTTGTGTGAGTCATCGCTGCTGTTTTAGCAGAGTGTGGCACTGGTTGAGGAGTTTGTGTGATATTTGCCCAATCTCATATTTCTTTGTGTGTTCTTTAGGAGACGGGGACCCACGGGTGGAATATCTGGTTGGTGTGTGTGTGTGAGACCTGAAACTGCTGTGGATAAGTTTACAATGATCACACCTGCGTAACCCCAGCTTCATCATCTACTACTTAACAAAACTCTGCAATACACCACACCCCTTACAAATAAAGATTACCTATTGCATTACTATTTTATAAATCACCATGAAAACACACCCTTAATGACATGAAGCAGCACTAAGTCTACCCTGTCGTTCACGTGGGGACCAGGATCATATTAATTTTTGGAACGTGATATGGAAATCATATCCAAAACATATACAATCAACTATTATTTAATGAAGTAAATGTAAATTTTTAGGACCTCAGCACTGCTTTAAAGTAGATTAGAGAGCATCCTATTTTAGACGAGTTATATAGTGAATTATTTATTTTGTAATGACACTTTTGTGGGTGGGATCGTTCAAGAGTAGTGTAACCGGGGCTTAAGAATGGAGCTTGATTAGCTTGAGCACCAATCAGGTGACGGCAGCTGAACGAAAAGATGAAGTGAGCACATGAGGGAATGAGCAACACAAACAATCGACGAACATAACACAGGACCTAACATTCTTACATTTAAACAGCTAAAGGACCCTGAGGTCAAACTGACCACAAGGAAAACCCCTGTGACAAAATTTGTACAGACCATTGAAAAAATAAGCATTGTTATTGAATTAAACATTGAATAGGGTCATATTGACCCCCAGGATAAAAGGAGGGTTAACTATATTATAAACTATTGTATTCAAAAGCATTGCCTTTAGTTTTACAGTTTTTCTCAATTGCTAAAACACTTTAACCAGTCTTTTGAACTAAAATTTCAAAACTATAACGCTTTTTTTGAAAACGCACACCCATTTCCCTAAACTGTAAACACTATACCCTGCTTTGACACATGAGTTATATTTGGTGAACTGTTACTGCAAAACTCTACACACAAATCCCTACATTTCTCAGTGCTTACACCATGTGGTCATTTAGAAGGCACCAGCATTCAATAATGTTAACTTAACACAGCACCGCTTGAGCTCAATAAGCACACAATTAACCAAGTGGAAACACTAGGAGTCAAAATTTATCACACACCAATCAGAATCTTCGATGGATAGATAGAGTTTTTTCTGATTGCTTAAGCACATTTTTTGTAACTATTAGCTTTTTTTGCAAAACTCTACACACAAATAAGAAAACCTTTCACCCAATTATCAAAACATTGTAGTTCTCTTGCAAAAGCGAACACAGTTAGATTAACTCTACACACCTTTGTAAAAATGGTGTTTTCGTATCAAACAGTACACACAAGCCATCATCTACTCAGCACACAATGCGCCATCTGCACACTAATGGTATGAATGCAAAACACATCTGGATTTTGCTCTCTCTGTGTACAGATGTCAATTTGAGGTCATACTTTTGTCATAGTGTCATGTAAACATACAAGGATCCAAACTTCAAGTATTGGTGTTTATTCACACTCATCAAAACCAAGTCAGAAGTCAGAACACAAAATAGTAATTTCGGAAAAAAAGGGGGAAAAAAAACAATCAGCCTACATCATGCCGTCTTTCTGGGTCCGGCCACAAAATTTCGTCCACATTACATACAATATCCTCCAGTCCGAGGCACTGGGGAAAATATCTCCTTGAATGCCGTATCCAGGCCTGACATGATGCCTGGGCAGTATCCACACGTGCCTCCTCCATTGCCTGTAAAAGGGCTACCTGTTGAGGAGGATGACTGTTGTACACTTTCAAGCGCCAGGCAGAGAAGAACTCCTCGATTGGAGAGTATGGAGGGAGGTTGAGTGCCATGAAGGATGGGTGGTCTGTAAACCAGTTGTGGACCAAAGCAGCCCTATGGAAACTAACATTGTCCCATATGATGACATATCGGGTATGCTCTGGTCTATGAACAGTGAGCATGTCATGTAAGGTGTCCAGGAATACAGTAATGTGTGGAGTGTTGTATGGGTCTATGGTTGCATGGTGGTGAACAACACCATTTTGGCTTATAGCTGCACACATGGTTATGTTACCACCACATTGTCCTGGGACATTGATGGTGGCACGGTGTCCAATAATGTTCCTGCCACATCTCCGGTTGTTTTTCTCATTAGAGTATGGCAGTGCTACAAAGTACTTACCGATTCTCATTTCGAAATGTCCTAATGATGCTTGCCACAGTGTAGCGGCTCAAATTAGGCTGTTCCTGTTGGCCAGCTTCCCTCAGGGTCATCCCATGGTTGATGAAATGGTCCACTATTGTTGCTTTTATGTCATCAGTTATTCTATTTCTTAGTCTTCTCACACCTCCTCTTTCCCCTCCTCGTCCTCTTCTTGGTCCTACTTGTCCTCTTCCTCTAACCCTCTCACTTCTTCACATCCACGTCCTCTCCCTCGGCCTCCTTGGCCTCCTCTGACTCTCACTCTTACTGCTCCTTCCATTGTAATCCACAAAGACAGCTTACCTGTGGCTTATTTATCATGCTCAGGCTGATTGCAAAGTGAACTAATTATCTAAAACAGTTTTCACATGTGGAAGTGTGCCAGACAGGTGGCAAAGTAGTGTTAATAATAGCCATACATGTGTATAATTTTGCTAAGAGTGTGTTGGAAATTTGGCAATTTAGTGTAAGCAGTGAGTTGTGTTTAAAGTTCTGCAAAAAGAGTGTTGTGCAGTGAATTGTGCCTACAGTTGTGCAAAGTGTGTGTTTCAAAATTGCAAACTGAGTGCAAAGCAGTGTTTGTGCTTTTGGTTTTGCTACCTCAGTGAGTGGTTTTGCTATAAGTATTAATAGTTTTAGAAATTGTGCTCGAAGAATCACAGTTAAGGTTTAAGCAATCAGAAAAAACTGTAAAAGGGGCAAAAGTCAACTTATTCAGGATTGAAACAATGGATCCAAAGAGACGTAAGGGAAGAGGTCAGGGACACCAGAGTGGAGGAAGAGGAGGAAGAAGTAGAGGTAGAGGTAGAGAACGTGGTGAAGAAGGAGGGAGAGGAGGAGGACATGGTGAAGGAGGAGGAGGAGACAGAGGACGAGGTCGACAACAATGAAGGGGAAGGAGACAAGCAGTCTCGGATGAAATTCGAGTCACTATAGTTGACCATGTTCTTGTCCATGGTATGACTATGAGGGAGGCTGGGCCATGAGTACAGCCAAATTTGAGTCGCTTCACTGTTGCCTCCATCATCAGAACCTTCAGGGAGGGAAACAGGTAGATGTTCTTGCAGTAAGACTGCTCTGTACAGTAACTTTTGAGTGCTGAACTCATGCTGCGACAACACATACACTGTTGTACTATGCTACTGTAATCGAGAAATGCTCTATTTCACAAATTATCTTTGTGGATGAGGCAGGTTTTACGTAACCTGACCAAAAGGAGGAGAAGAGGGAGGAACAGAGTTGGTCATCGGGCCATTGTAAATGTCCCTGGTCAGCGTGGAGGAAATGTCACTATGTGCGCAGCCATCAGCCAACGAGGGGTACTCCACCGCCATGCCATTCTAGGACCTTATAATACTATGCTCCTCCTTGCTTTCCTTGATGGTCTAAGAGAGCATATGTTCCAGCTGGACTACAGGGAACCAGCACAGCCAGAGTAGCCTGCCTAGATATAACAGTAGATGCATGCCAGGGGTGGATCAGGCATGCAAGAGGATTTTACCCCCGCTGCCTGGCTAGGGCCAATATAGCCTGTGACGTGGATGAGATTCTCTGGCCTGACCCAGACCACAGACAGGATGCTGAGGAGGAATATTTTTTGTGTATGTGTTGTACTGTATACTACATGAATAAAAATTTGCCAGTGTACATTAGTTTCGCTAATTAGTTCGCATTAGTTTTTGTTCATCATGTGAAATTGTTTTTGAGGGGAAGAACCACAAGCAACATAACGTGCCCGTTTTGGAAATATTGTTTTTAATTTATTGCACCAGTGTGTAAGACTATGTTGTAGTGTGAGTGTTTTTGAGGCCTTGTGTGTGATGTCTGAACGCAAATTTTGATTTTTCAGCAAGAGTGAATGGTTTTGAGTGTAGCGCTTCATTTTGACCTGAAAATAGGATGTTTGGGAAATTGGGTGAGACGTTATGGATTTGTGTTTACTGTTTTGAGAATACGAGGCATAGTTTCAAGAAATGTGTTTAAGCAATCGAGAAAAACTGTAAGACCAAATTAAATGGAGAAACCTTCCAACTTGACTCACAAAGTATGCTGGATGTCAGAGACATAGATGGTAGCGCTGAAGCCTGTGTGTGTTTTCTGACTCCTGGGTGAACTTTATCCAGCTCTGACTGTTTCCACATGTGAGAAAAACGCTTCCCTCAAAGCACTGCTTTCTGCATGACTCCTGTATGACATGCTTTTGCTTGAACCCTGACCCAGGATAAGCTGTCAGAAGAGGTTTTCTTGATATTTTACTTGTTCCATATATCTTGTGATTTTGTGATCTCCGCTGCCCCATGTTCTGCCCATTGAGAGCAGGGATAGTCTCCAGCAGGGCTCTGTGACCCTAATTAGTGTCAGCTTGATGACAGGTCAAGCAGCAACCCCCCGCTTTCCTGCTTTATGTATCTCTTGATACATAACAGAAAGTGGCGGATGCTGCAGTTCATTGAGTGATCGCTTGAGGCTGCTTCCAGAAGTGAGCTGGCTCCAAGTGACAGTCAAGTTAAAATCTGTAGTGTATATTACAAATATGTGTATATTTCAAAAAGGTTATTATATCATGCATTACCACAAAACTGTAATTCTAGTAAAATTAATAATTGTTTCGAAGTAAAAAATGCTCAAAAAGGCCCCAGACTTCAAAAGGTTAAGTTTCATAAAGCCTTAGATTTTGGCATAATTTCTTTAGCTGTAGTTTCTTAAGTCATTGAACTTCTTAATGTCTGTGTTTGTTTTTTGAAGGTTTATACAGTCTGTTATTTTTGTATTTATTAGCTTTATACAGTGGATTTCATTGTGGGCGGCATGGTGGTGCCGTTGGTAGCACTGTTGCCATCCATTTAGAAGGTTGAAGGCGAGGCTTGTTTGCATGTTCTCCCCAGGCTTATGTGGGTTTCCTCCCACAATTGCATAATCTAAATTCCCTTTAGGTGTGAATGTGTGAGTGAATGTCTGTGTTGCCCTAAGATGAACTGGTGACCTGTCCAGGGTGTACCTCCGCCTCTCGCATAATGTGCACCAGCAGACCCTGTACCCCGAAACGAAATAAGTGGGTTAGAAGATTTGGATTTCATTGTTGTATCTACAATCAGTTTGTTTATTAAATAGTTTGTGACACTGTAAATGATGAGACATTAACCATATTTAAAAGAGTTTATTCTTGAACTTCTTCATTCCATTACTAGAAGACTTGGTGGTGTCAGTGCTCACACAAAACACTAGATGTAGTTTTTGTTGGGGGGTGTATTCATTTGTGCTTCAACCATTCATTCATACATTGTCAAACCCGCTTATTCCCTTTCGGGGTCACGGGGGTCTACTGTTGTCGATCTCCAGCACACATTGGGCGAGAGGTGGGGGTATAAGTAGATCCAGTCCATCACAGGGCAACATTCACTCACACATTCACACCTTATCGGAATTTAGATTATTCAATTAACCAAAGCACATGTTTTTGGGATTGTGGGGGAAACTGGAGCACCCGGAGGAAACCCACGCAAGCACGGGGAGAACATGCAAACTCCTTCCAGGAAGTTCACCGGCAAGCCTCGAACCGACAACCTAACTTTTAATAGTTCCCGACGTGACAATGCCAACTTGCTGTACATGGGTGTAAACCTGTACAGTTTACATCACTTTAAACTGGTGTTAAACACTTTACGCTGTAATCACATCACTCCC
Source organism: Danionella cerebrum (assembly GCA_007224835.1). Lineage (NCBI taxonomy): Eukaryota > Metazoa > Chordata > Actinopteri > Cypriniformes > Danionidae > Danionella > Danionella cerebrum. The sequence continues at coordinate 429,827 of SRMA01026988.1, forward strand.
TTGTTATCTTCATATTGCTGGCTTCCTGTTAGCTTTTGAATTTTATTTAAGATTTTAGTATTTGTTTTTAAAGACTTGTTCCGAGCTAAAGAGCTACCATCTACTCGTGGTGCCTAGGAGTAAATACAAGCAGTTTTGTGCGCGACATTTCAGTTTAGCAGGTCCTAAACTATGGAAGAAACTTCTATTAGAAATGAGAACTAATACTAGCTTATCACTTTTTAAAAACCCATCTTTTCAGGAAGGCATTTGGCTCATTATCATGTCCAGATGGTCTACTTTGTATTGTTTTTACCTTTAGGTGTTTTACTCCTTTATGTTTGTATTTTAAATCAGTTTTTTTTATGTTGTAATGGAAAGTAATTTCGGCCGACTATCTTTTTTTAATAGTAAGGACATAAACAGCTCATAGAGGTGTAAGGGCCATATTATTATTAATAAATTCGGACCACCTTAAATTAGTAGAGCCACGGGGTAGCTTCCTGGTCACATAATCTGTCCACGCTGATGACCGCTCTGCAACCTTGATCCAGAAATGGCCTTTTCAGTGGGAAAAGACGCTTTCTCCTGTCTAGGATCTCCCGGGGAATTGATCGTTGACGCTGAAGTTTGTACCCTTTAATTCTCGACCGTGTGACTTTAAAAGCTCTTTCTGTTTGTGTTCGACGAACTTTGCCACGATGGGTCGTGGCCGCTGGCCATCCAGTCTTTTTACTCCCAGGCGATGAGCGCGGTGGATTTTGATGCGTCCGACCTCATCTTCCTTTAACTTCAGCATGTGTTTGATGAAGTCTTGAATCGTCACTTCCACGTCTTCCTGTGGTTGTTGCACGATCCCCATGAAAACGAGATTATCCCGCATACTGAGCGCTTTAAGGTCCAAAACACTCTCTCGAATGTTTTTGTTGTCCGCTGTTAAGCGGTTTTAAAGGGATTTGTTTGCTTTGGAGAGTTCTAGAACTTGTTTTGACAAATCTGCAATTTGCAGATCGCTGTGAATTCCCGATGCAGAACTTGACATGCCAGTTGCAGCTCAATTGACTCCTATATTTCCCTCAAGCCTCCATCAACTTTGGATTCTCCTGGTGAGTCTGATGAACGCAGTCGCTTGTTTGATGGCGTTGTGTTTTCTTCTTCGATCTACCCATCGTGAATTGTACAAAACAATCGTCGATGTACTCTTCTAAGTGATCCAGAGTGGTGCGGTGCCTTAAATTTTACAAGCTGTATAAATTGAATATTTTCGCAACCTCTTGCTGATTTGGGGGCAGAAAATTGGTTTATCTAGTTTGTTAGAATTCTAATATACTGCCATGAAACTGAGCACCTATTTCGTTTCGTACGTCACAGGAAGTCTATCCCCTCACCTTTGGGATGACTACCAAGTTATGTATCAGTGCTTTACAAAAAAAGTATTGATTGATTGAGAAGAGCAAAGACCTTTCATCGGAAACCTGAGAAGTCATGTACAGACACTGTTCATGATATTTTGATCAATGCAACATGTTTATGATAACAGATGAAAGTTAAAATCATCTCGCAAGCAGCACAATCATGAACTTGCCAAAATGAACAAGCATAGAAATGTCCTCAATGAAACATTTCATAAGATGTCTATGGGCATGATGGGAAAGAGCATTGCCCTAAAAATGCAAAGGACATGGGTTCGGGAAAGCAGGGAAAGCAAGAACTGACCAAATGTGTTCATTCCTTGAAATGTAAGTCGTTTTGGATAAAAGCGTCCACAAATGCATAACTGTAAATGTGCTATTCTGGCATATAAAGGTTTTCCATGTAAAATCAGTCAAGTTTCTGACATCATCCATTGATTTTGATCAGCGAAGAACCTCTGTTCATCATACAGTACGTGTGTTTGCCCCCGTGTGTGAGCCACCTGTCTGTGCTATCGTCATATCTGATGATGGTGATGGCTGGACCGAAACACACTCTCATCATGTTACCGACACTTGCCGTCCACAAACACAATCTGATGCAGAAGGAGACGAGGTTTGACACACAGCTGCTGTGAATGTCTAAGGACAGCTGTTCAAACTCAAGGATGGACGCCCGAGAGATGACCTATCACTGATCGTAATCCAGATGGTTCAATCAATTTTTTAAACACTTGTATAGACCTACTTTTCAGCATTTTCATATAAACACAAAATATATTTTGGGCTATTGCCTTGAATGCAGAGCCAGCTTTACCCATTTTGGTGTCTTAGGTGAGATTAGGGTTGTGTGCTTCCATATTACAAATGTCTTAAAGCTGCACTTTTAGTATGCTCAGTAGTGGTTTTAGGCACGGGCTGTGCGGGCATCTGCTCGGAGCACCAATAGACTACTTGCACTTCTGGATTCTTTGCAATCTCAGTAAGTTCCAGTTTCCCAATGGCTACGTTCTACAGTTTCCAGGATTTCCCCAAGATTAACGTAAACTATCTTAGGGAAAAAACTGCCAAAGCACCATCCATCAAACTTGAAAATAGATTTAAACTATACACAGCCTCGTAAATATCCAAAATAACGCTGAATGTGTCGCTCATGCACCTGGTTTTCAAGCTCCTCTACTAACTCCAGTTACTTCCTCCATGTACCTTTTATTTGCTGAAAACCTTGCTGAAGGGACAAAAATCATCTCAGCAAATGTTCACAAGTCAAACCTACACATAATGTTTGTATCTTCCTTTCTTTACTAATGAACCAATGTCAGTAGTGTAAAGCCTTCCTTCCTTCTAGGTTAAGCTCTTCACAAGTTTTTTTTTTAGTCATTGTAAATTTCGTGAAGTAAGAATCTAGCCACAGGGGTTTCAAGAAAGTGACTTCTGTGCTGGTCCCAAGCCCGGGTAAGAGGGTTGCGTCTGGAAGGGCATCCAGTGTAAAACATGCCAAAAACCAAATATGCGAGTCATCAAATCAATTTTCATACCGGATCGGTCGAAACCCAGGTTAAGAAAGACCGCCTCCGGTGCTGTTGACTTACAGGGTGCCGGTGGAAATTGGACTACTGTTGGTCGAAGAAGGAGAGGAGGAGAAGGATTCGTAGACAGAGAGAAGAGGAAAGGCAGGAGTATATATCTGAGAATAGGGACTCTTAACGTTGGTACAATGACAGGTAAGGGTTTGGAGCTGGCAGACATAATGGAGAGAAGGAAGGTAGATATTCTGTGTGTGCAGAAGACCAGGTGGAAGGGTAGCAAAGTGCGTAGTATTGGAGGGGGATACAAACTGTTTTATTATGGTGTGGATAGGAAGAGAAATGGGGTAGGAGTGATCCTGAAGGAGGAGTTTGTAAGGCATGTTTTAGAGGTGAAAAGAGGGTCAGACAGAGTCATCAGTTTGAAGTTAGAAATCGAAGGGGTGATGTTGAATTTAGTGAGTGGTTATGCTCCACAAGTAGGCTGTAAGTTGGAAGAGGAGAGATTCTGGAGTGAGTTGGATGAGGTGATGGAGAGTATTCCCAGAGGGGAGAGAGTTGTGGTGGGAGCAGATTTCAACGGGCATGTTGGTGAGGGCAACAGAGGTGATGAGGAGGTGATAGGCAGGTTCGGTATTAAGAAAAGGAACCTAGAAGGACAGATGGTGGTTGACTTTGCCAAGAGGATGGAAATGGTTTGTATTGACACTTATTTCCTTTCTAGGTTATTAAACAAGAATTTAGAGAGTGAGAAGATGCCTGAGGAATGGAAGAAAAGTGTTCTAGTGCCAATCTTTAAGAACAAGGGTGATGTGCAGAGTTGTAACAACTACAGAGGCATAAAGTTGATGAGCCACACAATGAAACTTTGGGAAAGAGTAGTGGAAGCTAGGCTAAGAAGGGGAAGTGGAAATTTGTGAGAAAGAGCACTACTGATGCAATTTTTGCTCTGAGAATGTTAATGGAGAAGTACAGAGATGGTCAGAAGGAGCTGCACTGCGTCTTTGTGGATTTAGAAAAAGGGTATGAGAGGGTGCTGAGAGAGGAGCTATGGTCCTGTATGAGAATGTCAGGAGTGGCAGAGAAGTACGTCAGAGTAGTTCAGGACATGTATGAGAGGAGTAAGACAGCAGTGAGATGTGCTGTAGGTCAGACAAAGGAGTTCAAGGTGGAGGTGGGGCTACAGCAAGGATCAGCTTTGAGTCCCTTCTTATTTGCTATGGTGATGGACAGGTTGACAGATGAGGTCAGGCAGGAATCTCCATGGACAATGATGCTTGCAGATGACATTGTGATCGGTAGTGAGAGCAGAGAGCAGGTGGAGGAAAACCTGGAAAGTTGGAGGTCAGCTCTAGAAAGAAGAGGAATGAAAGTCAGTCGCAGCAAGACAGAATACATGTGTTTGAACGAGAGGGAGGGAAATAGAACAGTGAGGTTACAGGGGGCTGAGGTCAAGAAGGTGCATGAGTTTAGGTATTTTTGGTCAATAGTCCAGTGTGACGGGAAGTGTGGAAAAGAGGTGAAGAGACGAGTGCAGGCAGGTTGGAGTGGGTGGAGAAAAGTGTCAGGGGTGTTGTGTGACAGAAGAGTGTCAGCAAGAATCAAATGAATGGTGTACAGAACAGCAGTGAGACCAGCACTGAGGCAGTGAGGAAGAGACAAGAGGCAGAGATGGAAGTAGCAGAGATGAGGATGTTGAGGTTCAGTTCAGGAGTGACAAGGATGGACAAGCTTAGGAACGAGCACATCAGAGGGACAGCTCAGGTTGGTTGTTTTGTAGACAAAGTCAGAGAGGCTAGATTGAGATGGTTTAGACATGTGCAGAGGAGGGATAGTGGTTATATTGGTAGATGGATGTTTGAGATGGAGATGCCAGGCAAGAGGAAGGTGAACGACGAGATATATGGATGTGCTAAAAGAGGACATGAAGTTAGTTGGAGCAAGAGTAGAGGATACTGAGGACAGAGTTAGGTGGAAACGGATGATTCGCTGTGGTGACCCCTAAACTGGGAACAGCCGAAAGAAAAAGAATAAGTTCATTTCGTGGAGTTGATAAATAACAGTGTTTGTTTTTAGTAAAATAATACATTTCCATTTTGCTGGAGTACTGCAAATAGTTGGATTCGCTCGCATTCTGCACATACATGAGAATTGTATACCGCCCACTGCCATGTCCACTCATCAAATTTGTGCTGCACTGCACGAAGAGCATTGAAACTTGTGGGAGTGCAGGTCTCTAGTCCATCTCCCAAATTAAGCGGATGGATGGAGGAGAAGTGCGGAGGGTGGAATCTACTTCATGATATTTTAATAAGTCTATAACCAACACACACAGGCATATAAAATTCATGCTCTTTTTTTTTTAAAGTGTGGGATGGCCAAATAAAAATTAGGAAACCAAAACGAGTCTCCATTCCCAAAATGAATTGGTTTAGTCGACCGTTTAATGCAAGTGCAAACACAAGAGTGTGACGATCCCCATTCGTGCCTCACACTTTTATATATTTATTAGAGAGGACCATGTGTAGCTATGTGCAATAGTTGGAAGGAAATGTACTTATCTGGGTAGTGGTTCCCCCTGCGAATGGTTCCTCCCAATTGCATTAATGTGAGCAGGAAGGTAGTTACGGTGCTCTAAGTCACCACATGAGAGAGGGGTCGGGTCCAGCCCAATCTTAAAGTACGCTGTGTGATGTCAGAGTAGAGACAAAGGCTGTCGTGAGTCTCAAGCACAGAGCTGATCATGCAAAAATTAATTTTCTGTTTGTATAGCACGTGAAAGAGTGCAGGGATGATGAGAATCACCAGGTGCTATTCATAGGGAAGTCAGAACACACAGTGCTGGAGAAGCAAACTATTTCCCTCCACCGGGAGCAGCATGAGACCACCGGGGGACCACCCATTTTCCAACAAGGAGTCGACGACACGACACATGGATCCAGTAAGCCCAGAGCATGCCTGATGGATCAGCAAAGTGGGAAAAAGCAAAAAGAAAAGGGTATATCCTTATAGTTGGAGATGCACATTTTGTAGAGCTATCTTCCACAATGGTGTTGACCTCAACTTTTTTTGTCGACAACCAAAACTCAAGTAGTCCTAAATGTAGTATTTGGTGTAATTGTATATAACATTAACAGCAACGGTGGGATCCCTTAACACCTCATGTATGTCTGCTGTAACACCAAGGTTTTATTATATAATTAGTACATAAATGTAAAAAGTTGGGACTGTTTTGATTTGGAGGGGGGGGGGGGGTATAACTGTACAGGTTGACCGCAGTGACACACAAAGTTAATTGTTGCAAAGTGAATTACAAGAAAAACTCTAGAGACCTCTTCCTTTCTGAACACTTCTCCAGCTCTTATCTTCTCAGGAAGACTACTGACACATTCCCAAACTAGCCCAGAGACTCTCCTCCAAGGTCTATTAAATTGGTACTTAAAATTTTTACAGTGTTTAAAAAATAAAAGTTCAGAAATCAGTGCATAAATCCATGCCCTGTTTATCAAACACTCACTGTTTGTGTTACAAACTCAGGTTACCACGGAAACCAGTATCTGTCAGATATGCTATCAAAATGGTACACCCTGTTTCACCAGTCACAGCAATTACTGTTGTTCTCCGGGCGATGATGCACTATTATGGTTTTTGAATTCATTTTTTCACATTAAGGTTGAAGGTGGGTCATTCTGCAGCTTTCATCTCAATGTAAATATGCCTTTACAAGGGAAATACCTGGCAACCATAAGTGTTGGGATCTTACACATGCTTTTGCAAGGGTTTTGCTCAAATAACTCTCTCAATTATTCTCTTTTGCTCTACCCCTGCCTTCCCTGCAAAAGCTCCTATGTAAATTACAGTATGACATCATTGCTGAAAGGCCAATCAACAGTTCTGGACGGTAAAAAGATTCACCAACTCTTTTATTGACATCCATCATTGTAGTTGCACTGAAACTGGTTTACACAAAGTCTAGGTTTATACAAACACTTCTTATTGAAGATGAGCTTAAATTAACCAATAAAACATTCCCTAATATGCACAGGCTTGCTACTCAACTCCTGGCACCCTCACAGAGGACTCCTACCACCCAAAAGACTGGACTCTGAATGAATAGATAGTTTAAACAAGGAACATATTAAATTGATATTCCCAACTCTTTCTGGAGCAATGCATTGATTTAAAAACAAATCAAGGACCATGAAAAAGCACTCCAGTTTCCACTTGGCAGAGATCACGGTAAGAGGAAGAGGAGCTTTCACAGGCTGCTCATGCACTGTGTACTCATCCGCAACATGACAGAAAACAACGCCTGTTTTATTCATCTGTCTCTGGGTTTTATCATATTTAGAAGCACTCTGGGACAACATCTGCTGGATTTAAATGTTCTTTTTTACATTGTTTCAACTAAATTCAACTGACAAATGTTAACGTGTAGAATAAACCACAGCAAATCTTCGAAAACGACAGAGCATTAATCAATAAAATGCACTCAAAACACCTGAAACATCTTGTTAACATTCTGGAAGCCACACAGACATGACCTGGCAGCACTATTCAACCTCCCACCTGTGAATAAAACCAATCAAACAAATCTATTGAACCAAGATAAAGGTGCAATAAATGTATTAAAACAGTCAATGTGTAAATTTAAAGTCTGGAGAACATTGTATCTATTAGTCCCAGCAATCTCATCACCAACACAAACAACACTGACTTTAAACCACGTACTTCACAGACCAATCACAACACCAATAAAAATCCTATTTCGCAAAAGCTGACTGAACTCTGTTGTTGTTGATCCTCCATGTCCATTTCCTGGACTCCTCCATGTTAAACCTACCCAACACCATGCAAATACCCCAGTCTTTTATGAATCCTTCCTCACACCTTGCCAACAAGGCCCTGAAGGCAACAACCGCACTTTGGAAGAATACAGAGGCAGACAGAGAAAACACCAAGGACAGTAATCACAGCACCAATTCTTCATCATAAAAAACCCATTTGCATGAAAGCTCAATGTCTGCTGTTATTGTTGATCACCCGTGTTCACTTCCTGTACTCCTCTATATTAAACATGCCCAACACCGTGCAAATCCACTAGAATACTTGGTGGACTGAGAGGGCTGTGCCAAAGATGAAAGGTCTTGTGTCCCCATGGAAGACATCTTAGATCCCTGCCTATTGAACAAATTCTATCAATCTCACCCCAGCTAACCCTCCCCCAGACCTAGAGGCAGACCGAGGAAATGAGGCGGACTGCCATGTGGTGGTCCTTCAGGAGGGGGGAGTAATGTCAGACCCAGCAATCTCATCACTAGCACAAACAACACAAACCTGAAACCACTTACCTCACGACATCAATTCTTATTCATAAAAAAAAAACATTTTCCAAAAACTCAATGTCCACCAATGTCTGCCATTGTTGTTCCCCTGTGTTCACCTCCTGGACTCTTCCATGTTAAACCTACCCGACACCATGTAAATACATCAGTCTTCTATGTATCCCTACTCAAACCCTGCCATCAAAGGGTTAAAGACAACAACCGTACTCTGGAAGAAACCCCTGTACCAGAACCCTCAAAGAACCTGAAATTCACTTCTGTCAAAGTGAAAGAGATATAAGATGCCTGAAGAAGGAACAGTAACCTGGAATACTTGATGAACAGATAGGGCTACGGCGAAGAGTATTTGGGTCCCCAGGGAAGACATTGGGTCCATTAGGCAAGACCAGGAAAGATCCCAGCCTATTGAACCAATTCTATCAAGCCCGCTCCAGCAAACCCAACCCCAGACCGAAAGGCACACTGAGAAAATGGCAAGGACCACCAGGTCACTCTGGACTATACTCACCAGGATTTACAGTTGGAAATCTCCCTTGATTTGCACCTGTTCCACTCCTGCAAGAAAAACTTCTCAAGTATACTCTTGAGAAGTGTGTTTTCTCAGTAACTCGGCTACATTGTATGTTACCAAAGCGGCATTAAAACATCATCTGATGCCTGGCGACAACTCCTTCTGTACAGTCACTCTGGATTGTGATAGTATCATTTTGATACGGTACACAAAATGTGGACCAGACGTCATAGTGCTCCAAAGATATAACACAACATTTTATGGTAGGAAAACAGCTATTCTGGTTGCCAGAATTTTACAGTCAATGTTATGGTTTTTTACATTTTTTTTTTACTAAAAACTATAATTGTGTAGATGACATGTGTATGTTTTTATCTTGGTTGGACTGGCGACCTCTTTAGAATGTACCACCTCTGTTTTTCCTCAGTGTGAGCTGGGGTAGAACCTAAACCCTCTTACCCTAATTATGATTCTCAGGAGTATATAGAGGATGATTGAACACATCTTTTCTAAACAACCACTGCAGTGACATCTCTTTATAGGCGCATAAGTGAGGGTTAAGCTTGTTAACCATACTTTGTGAAACGGTTCTTCTAAAAACAACTCTGCTTGCCGATCCGTTGTAAACTATGGGAATACTGTATTAAATCTCCATGTCTATTCATAAACTATTGGTTGTAAAATTGTTCAGCCAAATATTTATTTGAACACAGACCTATGGGGATTATGAGCCCATTTCCATGGAGCTTTAGTACTATGTACAGGGCCTCTGGGAAGCTTTGGCTTTGAGCCAGATCTGATAGGACTTTCAAAATGGATCAACTTAAAACCCTGTCCATTATTCACAGTAATGCTGCAGCAAAACTACATGCTATGACAGATCGCCCAGATTCAGCTGGAGAACAGGTAAGACGCTTTAGGTGAGGATCCAGATGACCACTGGAGAGGTGTGTAGAATCTGATTGCGGAATGTTACATTATCCTGTTAATATTGAAGACTTGAGAGTTGGGATTTGTAATGCACAGAGAGGAAACAGGTTTGTTTATTTATTGCACAGATGGGTTGTACAGGAAAAACGTTCATTTACATTATACCCAAGGCCCACAGGGAAGTAACTGTCTCTGTTGGCTGCAATAACCTAATTCAAAAAAACTGACCGAATTCAGTTTTATTCCTTGAAATTTAAGGAGCTTTGGATAGAAGAGTCTGCCAAATGCATAAATGTAAATGCTTTGCACCGTAGACAGTTGTGCAGTAGACCAAAGAAGTGCTAGGTGCTCAGAAACATGTTGACTGTGTATAGCTGCATCGTTGTGACCAAATAATTCTCTACAGGCGTTTTGGGTTCTTTGGTTGGGATTGTTTACGGATCCAGCTTTATTCTAAACATCCACTGATGCAAAGAATACGTATTGGAATCACAATTATTTGATCTAAACACACAAATTACAAATGCTTCTAACACCTCTTTCTCCATTGACTCCACCATTCTTCCTCTTTTGAAGCAGTTAAAACATTTCATATTTGATTTGACCCGTTCTTTTAATTCCCAAATAACTGATATCCTGCAAATAATTATCCTCAACAGAAGGAGACTGGGAGCATTTCTAAGGGCAGAAATTTAAGCACGCTCTGCCTCGTATGCAAGAAATTGGGCATTATTACGGTGTGATTTTAAAGTTTACTTTTAGGATAATAATTAACCTATTTACCAGGTCAGTAAACTTGTGAATAGAAGGTGTTTTTGTTTTTATGCTGACTTGATAAATGCTAAAAGTAATAATAATATTGATAATATTGCCTTCAGTTTATATATCGCTCAAAGAAAATTTTCAGAGCATTAGTCAGTCACTCTACATTCAGAACTTTGCTGCCATTTCAAGCCCACGGCCTCCTGCCCACCCAAAAAACACAGCCCACCAGTCACACACATCCATAAAGGGTAATGTGGGTGAAGTGGCTTGCCTGAGGACACAAAGGTAGAATGGAACTGGCGAGGATCAAACTGCCAACCTTCTGGTTCCAACACCACCAATACAAAACAACTACCAAAAGGAGCACAAGATGGAAAGGGTCATTGTAAAAGAGGCTGGCTGTTTACAGATCTCTTTGTTGTAAAAAAAAAGAGGATAACAAAATGACAGATGTGGTCGTAAAAATGTGCAATCAATAGTGATAACCGCATCCTGGAGAGGATTGTGAAACAAAACCCATTCAAAAATGTTTGGGAGAATAATTGCTTAAGAACCACCACGCACAGATGAATGCAAGACGTGTGTTTAAACTTTCGCATTCCTTGTGTCCAGTCACTTTTGAACAAGACACAGTTTAAAAAGCATCTCACCTGAGGTAAAGAGAAAAAATTCTGGAATGCTGCTGAGATATCCAAAGTTATATTCCCTGCCAAAATCCATTTTATGGAGATGCAGATCAAATTTTCAAACAGAACTTAGCACTTGCCAACAGACCCAAAACTACCAGTAGTACAGCATACACCCTAGACAGGTTGCCAGTCCATTACAGGGCAACACACACATTCACTCAGGCTTGGAAGAAGGTCATGTGATCTGATGAGTCCAGCTCAGTGAATGTAAGTGGTGCCTAAATATTTTGCAGCAATCGCGGAGGGGGAAAGGACCAAGGAGCAAGCATGGAGCAGGAAAAAGCTATGTATCATCAAGCTTCACTCCACTCACATAGTGGTCCATATTGACCCTGTTCCAGAGGTATAGGCACATCACTCACACATGCTTTAAACCCCCTGTACAAAGCTATGGAGGCAGTCCTATGATCTGAGGTTGCTGTAGTTGGTCAGGTCTAAGTTCAGCAAGAGTATGTGCTCGAAGAACGAGGTGAATCTACTGATCAATTAATGCAACACTGGATGGAAATAAACTTCAGAAGCTTAGAAGTGTTTCATAATATTCTAAATATGTGACCATCCAAAAACCACACAACATCTACAGTGGTGTTTTATGTGGTGTGTTGACTATAATTGGCAATGTAAAATGGCATAAACGCATTACCATTGCCAAAACAGATTTACCCTTAAAACCATAGAAAAACCTTTAAACACACAACCCTTTGCCAATTTTGCTAATGCACAAGCCACAGCGATATTGTAGATACCCTCATAGAACAGTTCATTTATACATAAACATTATTCTACATGCTCTCAGTCTTAGAAGGTGGAAACGTCAACAATGGCAGTGGATTAAAGATGTAACTTCCACCAGAGGTGTACCAGCCCTGAAAGCACTAAACTGTACCAGCCATTGGCTGGGCTTTGGGAGTTATGTTATTTTATGCAGTCTGTCTGCACCCACCAAACGACACTATCAAATAAATTCTGAAGGCGGTTTCTAAAAGTTTCAATACTTGCAAGAAATACTGTTTATCCTAAACTAATTACACTGCTTCAAAAACAGGTAGTATATGTTTTACTATTCTTTGTATAGTTCCCTAGAGGGGTCTGTTCCTCCTTACGGCTCTGTATCCCCCAGTGGTTCCTGCTTCTTCTGTGGTATCTGATCATGCCTCTCAGGTGCTTCCCGCTCCTGCTCTCGCTTTTCCAAGAGCTCCCAGTGTTCCTCAGACGTCATAATCCTGATCCCCTGGCTAGACCAATCCGAGAGCTTCTTCAGGGCAGAGAAATCCTACCTACTCAACCTGTGATTGAATGACCCCTGTAGCCTCTGGTTCCAGTGAAAATGTCAACTGGGAAGGCTGTACCTGCCGTGGACAACCTTCCTGCTCCTTCTCGGCCCAACGACCTTGCAAGCTTGCTGCCACCTCCTGCAGCCTTAACGCTTCCTGCCTCCTCTGAGGCGCTAGCTCCAAGAGACTCCATCAACCACCTAACTCCTCTTCTGAAGTTCGCCACCTCAACCTAACCTGGCTAGGCGAACCTCCTTCCTCTTTTATATCTCACTGGGGTTCTTGGCCATGCCAACAAAGTGGTTTAATGCCTCGTACTACCTGGCTCTAGCAGAAACTTGCCAGACGTTTGGCTCCACGGTGGGTTGGCTACCCCCTGGAACCCTTCATGTCCGATCCCATCTCCCCCTCTCTGGACTATGCGCAAGGTTGCACTTTTCTGAGGGTGAGAGTTGTGTCCCGTTCCCATTATGTAACGTGGTCATTATGTTTATTGTTTCCACCTATTTTGTCCCCTGTTTCCCGTGTTCCCAGTCCATTATTGATGTTAGTTCCCTTGTTTGTTATCTGTGCCCCTTGGTTAGCAATCACAGTACACGTCTGTGTTCTAGTCAAGCATCTCCCGTGAAGCAAGAGGATCTCTGTGAATGTACTTACACCATCTTACATATTAAATTATCAAACTCTGTGTGCATGGGATCTAGTGCAGATTCTCTTTGTACATCCCAATCAACATGAAAATTAGCATACGTACAAAAGCAGAACTCCCCACTCCATTTACATACATTTCTATATGTTAATGAACCCACTTGGTCTATATAAATTGTGTTGAATTCTTAGTGAAGTGTTAAACCAAAGACTACCAAAGTGATACACTTTATCTTGTCTTACACCTCAGTTCAGTCCAAACACAGTGTCTGACCGTTAGCATGTGTGTTTGGACTGTCCAGCCAGAAGCATCTCTGACCTTCAGAAGCCTCTCTCTCTTTCTCCCTCACTCAGGCCCCTGATTTCTCGGAGAAACTCAGAGCCACACATGATCCGCTGGTGTCCTGCAGAGCAGCTGCACTGAATATCCCCAGGATATAAAGTGACAGGGATCCTGCGCAGGGCTTAACCCGCCTGCTTTCATCCTCCTGCTGCAGGTGCTGCCAAACCACATGCTGGACGCCTGTAACCTGCCTCGACGCCAGATTAAAGGAGACATAGTATCAAAAACTGACTGGTTCCATAAAAGAGTGCTATAATAGTATAGCCAGAGGAGATTTAAAATTTGACGCAAATGAAAACAAAGCATGTTAAAATATTAGGAGCTAGTATTTTATACCTTTGAATAATTTAACATATAATGCATCAAAATTGTTTGTATGGATGTGATCAGTTCATTCGATTATTTTGACGTCTTACAGAAACTGTGCACACTTTGCAGAAGGTAGAACAAATGATCTGCAGAAAAAAAAGTTGAAGGCCGAAACATGAGCAGCTTCAGGATTTTATCCATTCCTTGATCCCCAAGCCCTGTCTATGATACACATCCCTGGCACTTCCTCCTCCAATTAACCCAACCTTGTTAAGTGTAAGTTAAGACTGAGACCATGCACTCTGTACTTTTAACATGCCGAATGCTAGAGGTTAGTATTAAAATAGCCCAGGGGAAATATGAACCAAGAGACCAAGAAATGAAGGACATTTTTTTTTTTTTTTTTGCATTCTTGCATTGTTACTTAGGGACACTGTATCTCGCAATGGAATTCTATTGTTAATATAAAGAGCAATTAACACATGGTATTGGAATAAGTGAGTGCAATTTACAGAATTGAATTAAATAGAAGGTAGAATCAAAAGTGTATACAAAAAACAAGCGCATAAAGAAAAGATGAATTCAACGAGTTCTTTTTCAAACCAATACTGTTTCGTCACAACATACTCCAATGTAGTAATAAGTAAACGGTAGTCCCGCATACTAAAATTGCAGAAGTGGCAAACATTTACACTGGATATCAAAGACAGAGGAATACTGCTCCAATTGCCAATTTGGAGTGCCATCAGTGAGCCCTCTTCCTCCTCGGACACAGGTTCTGTTACTTCTTCTCTGGGTTTTATGTGTTAGTATACGTCGGTCCTTGCACAGCGTGTCTACTATGTTGTAAAACTCAGTACTTTTTATCCTCAGCTCCCAAGTTTGAGTTTTCAATTCCTTGACCGGTTCGTACTGATAAGGCTGCAGCTTCATGGTATTTTTGACTTTTAATGCACTTTTTAAAAAAGGGAATAAGCGGGTTGGAAAATTAATGAATGAATGAATGAATTAATTAATTAAAGATGCATTTCAACCTGTTGTTTGAGACTTCAATAACCATTTTAAATCTTTTGTAAATATTTGTACAAATAATAACCAAGGTATTAACTATTTTTACAATAGGAACTTTTTCACACTTTTACAATATGCTAATATTTTTTGTGGCGTTTAAAATGAAATCGCTCTGATTTTCCCAAAAGAAAATGTCAAATCCCCAAGAAATGAAACAAATATATGATGAAAATTATTGATGTTTAGACAATGTTAGACAAAAAATAACCTGTAAATTTATTACAAGTGAAACACAGTATGTTTTAACAGGAAAATGGGATGGATCTTCGCTTAAGGCATTAACTGATCACCCATCCGATATTAAACCCGTCAGATTGATTGGTGTATGGTTGTTGAGCAAACTTGGCCATGGTCAGTCCAAAGTGGCCATGACATCATCATGACATTATTCCATGTGTGGAATCCAAATTTTTGATCCGAAATTTCATGTAAAAATGTGCCTCAATCAAAAACCATGGCCGCCAATGGTAGTTCACATATCTGACCAAATGAGTTGCGACATTGGCTCTTTTGATGACATGAGCTCGCCCACATTTTCATAGCAACTTCGTACAGGAAAGAAGAATAAAGCCATTTATACTGTTGCTGGCTGATCACAGGGAGTTGGTTGACAAATGTCATAAAGATTACAAAAATTCGAAGAAAAGAAAGGATTTGTGGCACATTATTGCCTTGAACCACAAACACCTTCTTCAGACAGAATTTTATTGCATTAATAATTCCTCGCCCCGGAGGAAGAGCACAATGCTAAGAAACCATTCGAAGATTCATGGAAATCTCAATTTGAAATTAGATATGTGTGTAGACGCCCTTATCCCTGCTTCGGTTTAGTGGGCAACCCATCTTGGCACGCAGGGTGATACATTATGACCGAACCCATTAGAAATTATGTTGCAAACCAAAGAAAACAGTTAAATGGGTGGCGTAAAAGCTAAATCATCAAGCACTACTATGAAACTGGATAACAGGAGTGTGTTGGGGAAGCAAGAATAAGAATCAAATCTGCATCAGAAAAAAGGGAAAAGCTTCTTAAAATGGAGCCCAGACAAACACCAGACACTTATAGACGATGACACATCTCCGCACCAACTGTTCCGATCAGAGTGCTCAAATAGGGTCTTCATTTACATATGTGCATTTGGCATTCCTTTTGTCCTAGCTACTCCTGGGGTTCTAACCTACAATGTTGATGCTGCTCTAGTGTCATGCTCTACTGACTGAGCCAAAAGAAAGTAATTCATGGCTGAATGGTTACTGAAAAACATGCTACCAGTCACGTTTAAAGAAGAAACAGTACGATTACGTGGTGTTCAAGATTTATGACAAGATGATCGCAGTGAGACATTCATTCATTTTCATGCCCGCTTCTTCCCTTTCTGGGTCACGGGGGTCTGCCAGTGCCTATCTCCAGCACACATTGGGCGAGAGGCAGGGGTACACCCTGGACAGGTCGCCGGTCCATAGCAGGGCAACATTCACTCACACATTCACTCCTAAGGTGAATTTAGATTATTCAATTAACCTAACCACGTGTTTTTGGGATTGTGGGGAAACCGGAGTACCGGGAGGAAACCCACACAAGCACAGGGAGAACATGCAAACTCCTTCCAGGAAGGTCACCGGTGAGCCTTGAACCGATAACCTTCTAACTGGAAGGCCACAGTGCTACCCACTGCGCCACCATGCCGCCCCCGCAGTGAGACAGAATCAACTAAATCCTAAGACAACTCCGTAGTGGCAGGGCGATTCGGGAAAGGAGGGTAGTAGTCCAGAGAATCTTATATGAGCGAGAAGAGAGCAACTCAGAGGGACCCCTCGGGTAGAACACAGGTAAGTATATATCCTCAGGTACGACTTCTTCCAAAGGTGGGGTCCTCTGTGTAGCATCCACCATCTAGGAGGAGAAGTTGAGTCGCAAACTGTCGATGATGGAGATCAGCACGCCCACACAGGAGCACCACAGGAACGGAGAGATATCTGAATGTAAGGTTGCAAGGAAAAACTCATGTAGGGATCAGAAGGAACACCGGTGAGGGAGTCCTGGAAGTTGCGGGGGAAAGACATCGACAGAGGATGAGTAATGCTGAGTCCTTTTAAGCTTTAACCGGGTAAGTGATCGAAGATAAACAGTGATCGATGTTAATTGAGTGATTGCCTGAAACTGACCCAGATCTCACACTGTTCATGGAAATGCAACTAGAAATTTATTTGGCTCAACCGCCCAAAGATGAGATCCCTTTGGTTCCAGTGTGAAGGTGCGGAATGTTTTACTGGTGACCGAAGGCAGACTGACCTACCACAAAACACTCATAGATAAATGGAAAGCCACAGTGCTGTGTTATGTAGTGAATGTGGTGAGCTCCACTCCTCCTCATCCTCAGGGAGAAACTGAAGCAGCAGCTGCTGGAGCTCAGAGCGCACAGGTACCACAATGCACACAGACAAGCATGCCATGAGCTTATGTCTGTTAGAGACTCACAAACACACACAATCATCCAGACAGACCGCAGAGGGACCCAGAGGCACTACAGTCCCAAATATCTAGCATCACTCCCAGTACAGTCATTCAGAGCCCATCACAATTCCCAAAGAAGTCCTAGCCCAGGTCTTAACCCAGTGTGATATCAAACTAAAATTACAAAATGAGATTGCAGCCTTGCACGAGATACTGCCGTCTCAGAAGATTTGATCGTCTCAAACTATATTCTGACCACAGCTTTCTTGTAAAGTTTCTCTGAGATCGTTAAGGAGCCAAAGTGTTCAATCAATCATCGGGAATCTTCAGCACTACTCACCAAATGATCCAAGCTGTCCCACATTCCTTTTACAGCTCTATACGTGCTAACTTTATGACATCCATGAACTCATATATGTTTATTTTTACATCTGGAAACATCTGATACAAAACGGACACTTCAAAGACTCAATTCTCATAAAATGCTCAGATCAATGACGAAGAGAGAGAGGCAATAAAAATTCCCTGGAAACATGGTTCTCCTGAAAAGCTTTCCTTTGGAAGTAACTTTCTTTCATCCGGCCTTTCACTGCACTGGCTTTTGGACTCGAGTGGTAAAAATAGAAATGCAAGGCTTCATTAATTTGAAACACAGTCCTGAAGAGCCTTGAGGTGACGAAAGTCCAAGGCTATCGCTGCTCTTTCACTTTATGCAGGTCTTATCTGAGTTTATCACAACAGCAGGGCGGCCATTGACTCATTCTACCCTGTAAATAACAGTGCTATGCACTGCAGTGTCACTTGTACCAAAACCAAGCAAGCAGTCAGTTTTTGTGTTTTTATTAAATGCGGAAAGACGAAAGACGATCAAATGAATGTACCTCTCCTGAAAGTGTAGTTAATGTGTCTTCTGAAGGCCTGGCTTCTGATGGCTCCTCAGTAGGGTCCTCTTCCTCTGGGTCGAAGAAATATTGATTCAATGATGCTCCATGCATGAAGATGGCATTTATTCCTTCCTGTTTCCTGTGCAAAGAAAATGTGGGATGAGTGCTACCAGGCACCTCTTTTACGGCCCACTCACATCATCAAAAGAGCAGCTTTCATTGGCCGTTCTCTTTAAACAAAACCAATCCAATATGGCAGAGCCACTCTTTGGCACCACTCATCCGGTCAGATGTGTGAACTCCCGTTGGCACCCATAGTTTTTTTATTGAGGCGTGTTCTCACATTAAACTTCAGATCTAAAATTCTGAGAGGTGTGTAGACGCCTTGATAGTTCTTCAAAAACCAATGAACCCATTGTAATAGGATACCACTGAAAGATATCTGAAGTTTTGACCTTTTGTGTTTAATAATTCTTATCACATAAGCCAATATTTTCTTCATGGAAATAAATGGGGAGCACTAAAAAAAAGTAAAAAATTTTTTCAGTAAATGAGTTCATGGTAAAACATATGAACTGGCGTGGCTGAGCTGGAGGGGACCTGGTGACATTTTTCCCCCTAGATTTAATTAATTCATTCACTCATTCATTTTCCAACCTGCTTATTCCCTTTTGGGGTCACGGGGATCCACCGATGCTTATCTCCAGTGCACATTGGGCGAGAGGCAGGGGTACACCCTGGACAGGTCGCCAGTCCATCGCAAGGCAACATTCACTCACATATTGACACCCTAGGGGGAATTTAGATAATTCAATGAATCTAACCGCATGTTTTTGGGATTGTGGGGGAAACTGGAGTACCCGGAAGAGACCCACGCAAGCACCGGGAGAACATGCAAACTCCTTCCAGGAAGGAAACCGGCAACCTTCTAGCTGAAAGGCCACAGTGCTCCCCCCTGCGCCACCGTGTTGCCCTCCCCTAGATTTCCTCTAGGCTATTGTAGTATCTAGAACAGCATACCACTGAAAACCTCTTGCCACCTTCAATTTTACAAACACAGCTGATGGCCTTGGCGATTTTGCCAGAATGCGATGCTGTAGTCCTTCACTTACTGACATGATTCTGGCATTGAAACAATACTAAATGAACTTGTTTAAAATACCTGCTGATACCAGCTACAGCTCTTAAAAAAAGAAACTCATGGTATATAAAATTTATAAAGCTGCATTGACTCAAAGATAAGCGCAATTTAAATTCATAATAATTCAGCGATAGGGTGATCAAGAGTTACGCACCAAGCAGGGGAAACCAGTACACAGTGATGGGTCAAAATAAAGCATCAGATGGGAGTGAATAACTGACCATCAGCTGCAGTTGTTCATGAGATAATGAGAGGGTACAGCTGTAAACAATTAACATAATTAAAGGAGCAAATGTAAGGATATGTGGGAAATGTAGTCTAATATTGATATTTGTCAGCTATAACCATTAATACAGCTACTAAACATTACATTGAACCCTTTAACGTTTTTTTTTTCACAAGTAGTAGAAAACCAGTAAAAAAACAGATATGTAGAAAACCAGTAAAATTTGCAAAAAGTCGATCAAAAGCTTACACAATAAAAACATTTTAATCGGATAGAGAAGGGTATTACTTTAGAAATTTGAGTGTATCTCAAAAACTAAGCAATGAATACACGCTGAAAAAATTCACTGTGGTTCAAAAGCAACTTTTTTGTGAAACTTTACATTTTTGAGGGATAAAGCTATGAAATGTCTGCATTTAGAAAAAATATATGTGGAGAACAAAAAAATGATTTTTACATTTTTTGTGTTTTTTGACACTTTCTTCAGTAAATATTGAACTAACTCTATTAATATTATCAAAATCTAGGATATATGGGTTGTGTTGATGTATGGCACATTAAAATGACTCATGTGAATGTTGTTTGATTGATACAGTGAGAATACAAACACAGTCCTTTATAGGTCATTCATCATCAATGTGTACTTTGCTTCTTCACCAACACAGCAGATGATAGATATCATTGCTGTTCTGCAATAACATGTATTTTATCTAACAGTTTCCTGTCTGCATGGATTTTCCAAATCAGGGAAACACCCATCGCTGGCTGATCTTGGTTCAATGTGCACATTGTATGTGCTGTAACACGAGTAACACAAACAATGTATTCAAGCTGTGATCTTAGAGATAACTTACAACCATGTGTGATTTGAAATTCATGGAAAGTCTTTATTAAGCTTTTTCTAAGCTAACATTTAATATGTGTTCAAAGACAAATTGTTTCTGTACATTTGGAGAACCAAGTGCACATTTTTCAAATGAGGATACTTGAGGAACACATGTTGGTTATAGCACAGAAGAAGAAAGTACTCTACAGCAGGGGTCTCAAACTCAATTTACCCAGGGGCCACTAGAGGCAGAATCTGGGTGAGGCTGGGCGGCATCATGCTCAGCACAATAAAATCATTATATAAAAATTCCATTGTTTTCTGTCTTTCTTTTCTTTTTACGTAAAGCCCTGACAGCGTTTATATTTTATATCTGTTCTCTATTTTAAAATTATATATATATATATATATTTAAACTATATATATATATTATTAGACTTGGACTTGGCTTCAGTGTCAGATTAAAGTTTCAATGAAGCGTTTAGCTGATGCACGGAGACCACATCAATTAATGGTGCAACCCTAAAATGGATCCGGGTCACCGGGACACGTGACTTACTTTTCTTATATCCAGTCACATATGGATCCCTTGTTTTATTTTTCAGAAAGAGAAAGACCTCATATTAAGAGTGTACTCTTGTAATGTTTTTCTGAAAGCAGCTTTAAAAATGTTTAATTGTTTTAAACGTAAGTTTAGGGATGCGTGTGTTTGCAGGAACCTTGCCTCAGCGTTTTGGTTACTGACTTATACAATGGATGGAATATGCATCTTTTAGTTGAATGTCTGCGTGTTCCCAATTGAAATGAGGCAGCAGTCAAACACAGAAGGAAACACACAATGGCAGTGCTGCTGTATCTTTCACTCATTCAATGTCCTGAGAGCCACATAATCTGTGATTGGTAGTTTCATCTAGCTCCACACAAAACATTGTAAAGTTCCCTTCAAATCAATCACGCGGGCTCCACTAATATTTAACATTCATATTACGATGGGTGCCACAAATTATCGTTTTGCAGGCCACGAGTTTAAGACCCCTGCTCTACAGGTCCTCTACATCCTTCACTCTAGCACCACACATGCTAACACGTGCTATGTGAGAAGCCCTCAACCCCACCGGACAGGGATTACTTGCATGTGAGGTCTCACAGCCACGATACCATTACAAAGAGTTAACCAAATGTCATAATCCAGTGATGGGGCAATGAATACATGTGTGTCAGCAAAGGCAAGAGTTTGTGGGTAAAGTAGTTTTGTACAGGTTGTTGTCAGCTAAAGCCAATCCTACAGCTAACTCAATTACAGTAAAGTTGAAAACATAGGTTAAGCGACAACAGTCAGAAATTTAGCTGGAAGTCTAGTCGTTGGGTAATTAAATTACGTCATCAAGTAAATAACAGGAGCCAGCCTGCAAAATAGATACCACAACAAATAATTAACAAACAATCTACCCAAATGAATGGCCACAGCCCTACATAGGTTTTTTCCAACTATGTTTGTTAACTTGTTCTTTCTATCTAAGGGTGTAATGGTGGCAGGATGCTGAGCATGCACTGGAAGGGAGTGAGGACTATGGAATCATTTCACAGAGAGTTTTGTGCATACTCTGCCCTCGGAAGTAACCAACTCAAACGAGATAGGGAGCTTGGGAAAGGGGATTTACAATCTTTGGAAAATATGTTCACTATGAGAGTACTCAAGTTTGGCTCGAGAACAGAGGAGATCTGTTAAAAAGTCTGTTCCCAGGTTAAACCAGATTATATCTGGGATAGGGAAGATTTGAAGATCAGAAGGTTAGATGTCTCCTGATCTTAAACATGGCATTGACCAAGCTGCTTTAGACAAACTTGATAATGTCAGTATCCATATTGATCCACCAATACTGGATACTGGGCAGAGGTCCTGGTACATCTGTTAGCCAGGTGTCCAGAGCCCATAGTGGAATGCAAAGTGCCCAGAACATTGTCACAAGGGTGAAGAGGGTACAAAAGTTGTAACTTTGCAACATCCAGCAGGGATAGGATTCCATAATGGATATCCCACTGAAAAGGGCTGACGAACATGGAGTTTGGCAGTATGGGCACAGGAATGTTGGGATTTTTAGGGTAGGGTAGTCTTGAGAGGGCATCCACCTTAATATTTCTAAGTACGGGTGAATATGCCCATCTGGCTTGTGTGAGATTCAAGAGCTTAGCCTCTCTGAGGTTTTTGTGATCGATGAAGATGGTAAAGGGAAATTCAGCTCTTTCTAACCAATGCCGCCAATCCTCAAGGGATGGCTAGGGGTTCCGAAATCATAGTTATTCTGCACGGCAATCATTTTCCTGGAGAAAAACAAGCAAGGACGAAGTTTGGGAAGCACCACTCCAATGGTTGAGGTGGATGCATCAAATTCCACCATGAAGGAGTTTTCTCAGTATTGGAGCTGGGGTGATGCCATATTGAAGGTTTGTTTTTGAAGATGATTGTGGATCAATCTGCAATAGAAGTTGGCAAATCCTATGTAGCACTGTAGTTCTTTTATGGTAGAGGGAGTAGGCCAGTTAGTGATTATCTTGATTTTGTCATTATCAATGGCTACCCCAAGTGTTCCAATCTGGTAGCCAGGGCAATGCATCTATAGAGTTCACACTTCTCAGCTTTTAGGAATAGGTAGTTTTATAAAAGTTTCAATACTTGTTGTATGGTATGTCTGGTATTCTTCTAAGTTCTTGGAACAAATGAGGATCTCATCAATGACATGACAACAAATTTGTGAAGGAATTCTTAGCATTTCTCATTTAAAATGGTTTCAAAGATGGCTGGAGAGATGCTAAGGCCATACGGCATAATCAAGTACTCATAATGGCCACTAGGGGGAAAAAGGCAGTCTTCCACTTAACTCCTTCTCAAAAAACTTATTAAGTTGCAGGCTAACAACTTACAAATGTGAAGCTGCAGGTGATGAAGATGGTCAAATGAAGCCTTGCTGAAGTGATCTGCATGCAAGTCTCCATCACTTGGTGCTCTATAATGGACAAGCATATAGCAGATCGTATTTGAAGTCCCAATGCTGGAAAGGCAGGTGTTTAGTGGTGGCCTGGTTGCTGAAGATATCCTTGTCCTGACTCTGCTGACGGTTGAAAGGGGCTAGAATGTGGGCTCTGCGTTTGGTTGGCACAAATCTGAAGTCTTTCAAACAGAGGAGGAAAACTATTTGTCAAATGTTAGGTGTTCAATCGAAGAAATGTTATTTCTACTTTCTTTCTTTTTCTGAACAGAAGATGACAATTACCAACTAATAATTTTATTTTATTGTGAACTATTGCTTTAAGAGTAAAAAGTGTTATTGCTGTACAGTGAGAAACAGAAAGAGAGAGAGAGAGAGAGAGAGAGAGAGAGAGAGAGCACAGATGAATGAAGAAGCTGAAACAGCAGCTCTGGGCTTATGGCCAGCTATGACAAAACTGATTAAATATAGGCTAAGCCCTATCTAAATGCAGGATGGGAGATCAGGCTTCACTACAGGATCACAATGTCACAGCTGAGGAACACCGGAGACGCCGAACACACTTCAGCGCTGAGGCTTTATCTGAAGCTTCTGCTCCTTTGGGTACACAGAGAGAAGATCTGAATGCATTGTTTACTTGCAGTTCAAATGAAACATTTGAAAAGTGTGTCTCTTACCACATCTACAAATCTTGAGTGTCTGTGATTCTTTTTTCAAATTTCAGGCTTGTCACTTTTGCTAAACCTGGCTTACCTGGATTAGCCACAACTTCAGAATCTACAAAATGCAACATGTTCACTGTGTTTTATCTACTGAATAATGTAAATGTAGACCATTTAAAACATTTTCAACATGCTCACCACTAAAGAACTTTACTCTCTTCTTTTTAAAATGTTTGTTTATTAGATGCAATGGGGTCTCAGTTATACCCCCTCCCCCACAGGTTTTTTAAATAATACAACCTAAGCGAGCATGCTTTATAGAACCATCCAATGTTGAGGATATTGAACTTAAGGCCTATTCACAAGGAACATGCTGTGTCCTGCCTCTCTGGATTTCGAGAGTTGAGTTTAAGGGTTTGGCTCTACTTGGAAAAAAACATCATGTTTTGGAGGCATCATCGAATGCAACAGGAAATCAATTAAAAATGCAAATCTCACAAAAAAAAACAGAATATGATGTAAAACATTGTCTAACACAAGACTAAACCCACATTATCAGTCAATTGGAAATGTTATTTGATACCGGTTTGATTTGTTTCATTTCTTTCAGTCTACATTTTGAGTACATAATCACATCATTAGTGTAAAACATTTTCCTTTTTCATTTTTGTTTTAAAAAGGAAACAATAAAGAATACATTATTTTTTATAACAATCAAATGAATGAAGGAATACATGAATCTTCTTCTTCTGAGCAGTTGTTATTCATATTCATTGTAGATCAGCCTCTAGTGGCAACAAGACTTGATTTGACTGATGTAGGGACTGCAATGGCAAGCTCCACCTATCTGAAGCATGTTTTGAGTGGATTGGGGTGCGATAGGTAGTCAAAACCATGAGTACCCAAAAAACTGTTTTTTTTTTTCACACTGTGTACCAAAAAAACGGTCACATCCACACGTGTCAGTTTAAAAAAAAAAAAAAAAAAAAAAAGTTTGTGTGCAAAAACCAAAGAGAAACCTACTGCTTTCCGTCTCAATGAGTGAATGAACTCCAGTTCCTCGACCAAACGCTTGAGGCTGGCTCCAGAAGTCAACAAGTTCTTATTCACTCCATTGTTAAAATTGCCAACTTTGGAGATGAAAAAACTCATATTTCCACCCCTGGCTCCACTAGTTTTGTTGTTTTAGATCTCTACTTTTGACCTTTATGAACACTCTGAGGCGACACGGAGGCGCAGTGGGTAGCACTGTGGCTTTTCAGTTAGAAGGTTGTCAGTTCAAGGCTCTCCGTGACCTTCCAGGAAGGAGTTTGCCTGTTCTCCCTGTGCTTGTGTGGGTTTCCTCCGGGTGCTCTGATTTCCTCCACAATTCCAAAAACATGGGGTTAGGTTAAGTGAATCTAAATTGCCCCTAGGTGTGAGTGAATATTGCCCTGTGATGGACTGGCGACCTGTCCAGGGTGTACCTCCGCCTCTCGCCCAATGTGTGCTGGATATAGGCACCAGCAGACCCCCGTGACCCCAAAAGGGTATAAGAAAATGAATGAATGAACACTCTGAGGGCTGGAGACCCTTTCTTAAAGATGTAACCCTTGTGCACTGTTCACATTCATTACCCTTTGTGATGTTTGTACAAAAACATAATGTCACTGATTTTGGTGGTAAAAAAGTTTTATTTTTAATTTGAAAAATTGTTACTTTTTTACCTTTTATCACAGTCTTAATCAAGTTAAACATTGTTAATAACATTAGCATTTTTAGTTTTTGTGTGGCACCAGATTTGCATTTTTTTTTCTCCATCGTTTATTTTTTGTGCCCCATTGATTTCCATTACAACCTTTTTGATTGCAATGCCATAGCACCAAATAATCCTGCAATCTTGATTGACGTTTGTCATTCCTGTTGGGGAGAGGTAAACATTTTTTTTTAAACATCGTTTTTTTATTGTTTCCCACCATTTAGGACTATCAACCCTTGAGATAAGACTGTTCAAAAATAGCATAGTTTCTGACTGGTATATGAAGTACAAAAAATTTACAGCAGTTTAATTTAGTGGCTGTTTACAGCCACAGAAAACACGAAAGTTTAGTAAAACTAAAACATCCCAAACAACACATAAGGGTTAAAAATACAATTGTCACACAAACTGATCCAGTGATGTTTTTACTGCTTTAGCAAAGCTAGTCTTTAGTCTCAGCTGAAACATAATCATTGATGAACTTTTCCATTCTGCAAAACACCAATCCCATAACCCCCTTTGCTAATCTTTACATTCCAAACACACAGGTTTTCATGCTTTGATTCTGAGCATAGATGGGCTGTCACAGAACCATGGCAGGATGTTTGTAGAGCCACGAAGCTTTAATTCAATTCTCTTTCTTCAATTCAATTTGTCTGTATAGAGCGATTCACAATGCAGATCATTTCAGTGCTGCTTCTCAATGAAAGGAGCTGCTCGAACTCCCCTCGGGGAAAAGAGATGAGACAGAAAAACATTCAGTCAGACGAGACGATGAGTGGAAGAGATG
Organism: Danionella cerebrum; assembly: GCA_007224835.1. Taxonomy (NCBI): domain Eukaryota; kingdom Metazoa; phylum Chordata; class Actinopteri; order Cypriniformes; family Danionidae; genus Danionella; species Danionella cerebrum. The sequence goes on from SRMA01026988.1 coordinate 456,338, forward strand.
GAATCTCCTCCTCCCCCTCTTTCATGCAAAGGTTTGATTTGTTCATTGATTTGCATTACAAGTCTGAAAACATGGGCCTTTGTTATTTGAATAAACTGAAACAAAATAATTCCAAGTCACATCACCTACTGTTTTACTCACAGGAGAACATAAATATATACAAAACATGCGAGAGAAAATTCAATATCTGCTGTCATCGATTGAATGAGATACAGACGTTTTGGATTTAACTGCTGAAATATAGAAGGTTGTCCCTGAAATAAAGAGGGAGAGAGAAAGAAAGAGAGAGACTCATGTTACTCGGTTTAACCCAGAGCTTGATTTTTATGTCAGTAGATCCAAACAAAAGCTGCTGTCACCAAGGTTTGATTTACTGAATATGGTTTTAATAAAGTCTGGATATTACGAAGCTTAGCCCTGAGGAACGACCACAAACACAACACTGAGCACCACGAACATCCCAGAATAATTACCAATGTATTTTTAACAGAGACTACAAGGGTCTTCAAAGAATACCATAGTAGTACTAGTGGAACATAATAATCATGAAATATGCCTACAATTACTTTTATACATGTTTATGATTGTGAATGTCTCCAGCTTTCTCTAAACTTTTGAACTGTGTTGTACACAGTGTTAAACCTTAATTCTCTGCCGGTGTATGTGCCAATCACAATTTGAAAGTAGGAATATAGTCCTGATTTCAAATATAACGTGTAGGTTTCAAAAAGGTTTTCAGCTTTGAAATTTTTTGGTTTTAAACAAATTACGCAATAGTCTTTCAGTGTCATTTTACAGATCCCAAACTGGTCGATCAATGTCATCTAGTGGAGAAAAGAAGCGATAACCCTTGGAAATACAAGACCTGTGATATGGCCTGTATTTTTCAAAGTTCTGGCACAATGGAACAGTGTATTTATCGGAGGTTCCCTTGTTTTATTGTCAAGAACTTCAGACAGAGAACTCAAATGCAGGAGCTTAAAGGCTTTATTTACAAAGTACAAAGTTAAACCTCCAAGGGGAAGGAAAACCTGGTTTAAACTGAGAACTGTGTCCAAATGAGAGCAAGCTAGAACTAAGCTAAATAAACAAAGCCAGAAAAATAACATTAACATGCATATAGTCTGGTAGGCGCAGACACGGACAGGGACAGGGATGAAACTCACGGTCAGAGTCGCAAAACTTGAACCCGTGCAGCATACATGCAGACATGGCTAAAATATAGCACAGATAATTAGCACGAGACAGAGAACACCGGGACAAATGATGAGATTAAAACGGAACAAATGGAAATAATCAGGGAAGCGCAAGAAGACATGGGAGAGAAGAGCGGCGCAGAACGGAAAAATCCAGAGGGATGTGACAATTAAAGTTAGAGTATAGGAAGCCAAAAGACCACAGAGAAAAGGGAGACTGTTGAAAAGTAAAGCAAACAAGAAGAAAAGGCAGGAAACTGTGACATTTATGTCTTTGCTTTAAAAAATGCACCATTTTTGCAGTTAAAATGGCAAGATTTCATACTCTGTATTACATATTCATACAATTTCAGGATTGTTGTGGAATTATTGTGTAATGTGAGGAAAAAAAATATTTGTAAAAAAAAAAGAAGCCGGTATTCTTTTACATTTTTTTAAATGAAGCATTAGCAGAAAAAAACTGTTTTTAAAATGATTTAAAAAGTCATTTATTAGAGCATTGCGCTAACAGCTCAAAGATTGTGGGTTCAAACCTCACGGAAGCAAAAACTGATGAAATGCTTTACACTTTACGACAAAATTCTATCACTTTAGATAAAACGCATAAATGTAAATGAACATTTGATTGTAATATTGACTTGGGTTCTTTTTGATGTGCATAATGTTTCATTTTACACAGAGGAAGTATTTATATAAGCACCACCAACACCAGTAGGCTAAAATAAAAACAAAGTAGAGTCGTAGGATGAGCATCACTGATGATCTACGTCCTGGCGGCATCACAGACAGCCAGTGTGAATGAGAATGCTGCACACTGGACCAGTACACTCCAAACCCCCCAGTCCCAGAAAAGCAACAAAGTGAAAATGAATGTAATTAACGACTCAACCGCGGATCAGCAGAGACATAACTCATCCTGTAGACTTGCACTTCTGTCAAACAGCTGGCACCGCAGTGATGAACGGATCTGAACGAGGAGAAGGAGGTGCTGGTGCGTGACGTCAGCGCGCTCGAACCCGAGAGCGCACTTAAAAGCGCACAGGGTTCGGGAGGCGCGTCAGAGATGTGCGTGTGGATTACACCCACAGTCCTCAAACACTGCCCGCTGGAGAGCACACCACTTCCTCTGAGCCGTGCGGATATTCAGCAGCGATCACCTGGATTCTCCACCTGTACGCTGCGCGTCTGCGGGAGAATGCGGCGCGTTTCGACCGACACGGGAAACTACTGCTGTTAGTTCGGAGCTGTGTCTGAGGATCCCGATGTCTTCATCTGAGGCTGAGCTGGTAAATTTCTCTCGCCGTAAAGACGCGGCGCGCAACAGCGTCTTGGTTTGGCGCGTCGCGTTCCGTTACGCACAGTGAACGGAGCTGAACGGGAGCGTCAGGTTGCTCGCCTTGAACGGAGCTCAAAGGATTCGAACGTCTTGTGAAAACCGCGTAACTGAACGGAGCGGCGCGCGCGTCACTCTCTCTCTCTCTCTCCACGGACACCTCCGCGCGCGCTTCGCCAGGAAATAGAGGAGATATGTTGGAATGGTGGCGTTTGGATCGGATTTTCTCTTCTTGAGCTTTTCCAAGGATTTAAGGAGAGCTTGATTCTGAAGCCCCGGTCTGCATGGACCCCGCTTGAGGTGAAGTGTGAGTCCTTGAATGAAAACGCTGCTTTTTATTTGACATTATTATTATGAGCTTCTTGGTAAAGTAGCTTTTTAACACTTTTCTGTTTCAATACATATGAACTCGATCCTGTGCGCAATAACCCTTTCGCTCAACATAATTAACTTTATGTTCAAAATACTTTTAGGTTATACAAATTTGAAAAGAGCACTGGTGCGGGTGTTGCCAGTTCAGTTATCTCTCCATGGGTCCGAAGTAATTGGTAATTTACAGGATTGAATGCTCTGTAAATGTGTATAATATTCACCCTCGCCTTAAACCAAGTTTGTGCGCAAATCTCAAACCTTTAAACACCAATGTGGAGCCACCAGTTACTACCAAGTTGCTGCCTCTGATGTGAAATGGAAAACTGAAGGAATACTCAACGTGATTGTTAAAGACCCTCTAAAGCTAAACATCTTTAGTTTCGGGGAGGATACGAGACATTTTGTTTTAAGAGTGCCCTTTAAATGAATTACAGAGAATGTAAGAAGGAGAAGCTGCAGCCTTTGTTTACTTCTCAACACAATTTACAGAATTACACATAACCCGAAACAGATTAAAACACACTTTGAATGTAAGAGCTTGAGACGATGCACTGAATATCCCAACCACCCGATAATGTGACTTTCGGGGATTGTAAACAACCACCAAACATTTATTTGAAAAGTTTCATGGAGAAACAGCAGGTTAAATGCTTAGCGCCATTAAAGGCTATAAAACGCCCTCGTAAACATCGTTATCCTCATGCAACTGGTCGATTATGTTCGCCCTGTCATCACCAGGAGGTTTTGGGATCGGATTGAGAAAAAGCTTTGGCAGAAAGAGCACATTTTTCTGCTTTGTAGCATCGAGAAATCTGTTCAGCATTAACTGCATGGGCTGCAGCCTCCAGGACTCTTCACCCTGGGTTTTAATATTTAGTTCAGACAGCTTTCCTTTTCCCAGCCTGGGATGAGGCTGAAGATATGTACATTTTAAAGATGTAGATCATAAAAACACTCAGAAGTGTTTGGGATGGAAAAGTGTGCCATATTTTACTCACATTTCATGGACGGCCCTCAATAAGAATTCTGTGTATTTTTACTTTATGAAGAAATACTTTAATGTTAGTCACCAAAAATAACGAAAATAACATTATTGAGCGGTTTTGCTGTAATAAATTACAATGTAAACAGTTTTTTTTGTAACAATTCTTTAAAAATATATATTTTTTTCATTACTCTACACAATAATTCCACAACTATTCTGAAATTTTAGGAAAAATACAATTGAAACTATTAAATATTGTTTTTGTTTTTCACTGCAAAAATCTCAAAAAAGGTGAACTAACATTTTTTTTTCAAACAAAAAAGAAAACAAAACAAAAAATAAGTGTTGAGACAAAATAAAAATTCATAAATCCTCTAAAATAGCAAAGATTTAAAAAAAAACGTGAACCTTTCCTAAAGCTTACATTCTGTTCCACACACTTTTGTGTCATTTAGCTTTTTTTGTCTAAGAACTTTGAAAAACACAAGCTATATCACAGGTCTTGTACTTCCAAATGTTAACCCTTCGTTTCACCTAGATGACACTAATTTGAGGTTTGTAAAATGAAACTGAAAGAGGATCAAGCATTTTCTAAAGGTTTTGAATTACCTTGCAAATAACTCTTGTAATGTTTGTTTAAAACCAAAAATATATTAAAAAAAATAACCCTTTTGAAACCTAAACATTTGAAAGTTTAGACAGTTAAACCATCAGGATCAGGATCTCCCTTCACAGGACATAATCTCAGCCGGCATAATGATAAAACACCTAAAATGATGGAGTGCAAAGAGGTTGATCGCTACAGAGCTCCAAACTTTGCGTGTTCTTCAGATCAGCTCTAGAGCATAGAGAGCTTCATGGATTGCATTTCATGGTCCAGCTGCTGCATCCAAGCCATACATCCCAAGTGCAATGCAAAGCATTATATGCATTGGGGTAAAGGATGCTGCTAATGGACAGCAGTGTAGATACTTTTCTCTACAGTGACCAATCCTGGTTTGGTTGAACTGCATTGAGCCTCTTGTAATGGTGGAGGTTGTTTATGGTGTGGAATTATTTCCTCAGGAGCTTACTTCCTTTGCAAGATCTTTCAGAGCTTCCCAACCAAAAGTGAGATTCCATGCTGAAGGGGGATTGCACTTTTCTGCACTGTTTGCACTGTTGCAACTACCAAACACAAATGAAGCTCTATAAAGAGGATATTGTTGAAGAAGAGCATGGCCGTCAGATACAGAGATCTCAATCTGATAAAACACCCTTGGGATGAATTATGGTGGAATCTGCAAGCATCTGTAGCATACAACTGAGTAGCATAAACTTTCTATCCAATAAGAAGAAATGTAAACAATGGGTTTATTTATTCAGTGTTTACTGAACAAATCCCAATGCAATATGCATGTTTTTTTTTGTCTTGGATTAAAACTGTTCTTTAGTTGCAAATACTTCATGCAATATTCCAGTTTTGCACATAATTTTAATTTGCCACATTGGATGGAAACATGGCTAGTGACTGACTTTGCAAAGGATTTTGAAAGTTGACACTTTTAGAGCTGATATGGTTAAGGCTAATTTATATTTCTGTGTACGACCTGCACAACAACTCAGACTATGTACAAGTAGTGGCAGCAGTGCCCGAAAGGTTGGTGATTGGTCAGTTTGGAGGCAGAGCATTTCTAAGGCACCATCTCCATCTTTGTCACAAACAAATCAAATCACTGAGCGATTGATCAGTGACCATAATATTACTGATTTGGAATAGAAGAGGAAAACATTTGAAGAGCTTTAAATGAGAGATTAATATTCTGGATTAAATCACCAAAATAAGTATTACATTTAAATATTAACTCTATTAACAAAAATGTATTTTTTTAAATTATCTTTAACTCTAAGGTGGCATGGGGGCACAGCCCAATGTGCGCTGGAGACCCCTGTGACCCCAAAGGGACACCCGGCGTTTGTTTCATTCTGATTTCATATATAATTATTAGGTTTATGTAGTAGTACAAGTAGCCTTTATTTGTCACATTCACTGTTACATGCAGTGAAGTTGAGACCCCTCTGGCCACAAACATAGACAAGGTGAGGACAGGCCAATGTTGAGAGGTAGGATTTAAGAACCGAACAGAGAAATGGGTATACATTGGGTAAGGTAACTCAAAAAGAGCCTCTTCCGCAGTGTCCTTTTGTAAATTTCCACAGATTTTTACTTTTCATCACCGGTCTCCATTTTATCCAACATCTGTTGTGTAGCTGTCAGTCTCTCCCCGATGATATCCAGTTTGCGGTCACAGACCACTGAATGAGTCCAGACAGAAGTGCAGTCAACATTTCATTCCAGCCGGTCAAGCTAAGTGGGGCTTTGAGCACTTACCGGCTTTGCAAGGTAATTCATTTTAAAATGTGAGAAAAAGCGTGATCCTCTTTCGGTTTCATAGTACAGACCCCTAACAAGTGGAATCAGTTTCATCTAGTGATTAAAAGAAGGGATAACCCTTGGAATTCCAATACCTGTGATGTGGCTTGTGTTTTATTGGTAAGTTATAGCACAGAAAATACAATAGCACTAAAAGCGCTTGAGCAGTGTACAAGCTTTGCCTGGTTTTTGGATACAATTTTCACATGGTTATAACCTTGTCTTTGCTTTTTGGGGGATTAATGAATTTTTGTTTTGTCTCAACACTTGTTGTTTTGTTACTGTTCGTTCCTAATTTGTGAAATTTTTGCAGTGAAAAAATTACGAAATGTAATACTCTGAATAGTATTTTTTTCGTTGTTGCAATTTTAAGTTTGTTGTAGAATTATTGTGTAATGTAATGAAAAAAATGATTTGTGGAAAAGAGAACAACAATGAAATTGCTACAAAACACTGTTTGAAAGGTAATTTATTAGAGCAAATTGTAAAGATTGCCCAGAAGGGCCACTTCTAGTGAAATTGTTTCCACATCATTTACAGTGTAACTGTTTCACTTTAAAAGCATTTTAAGAGGCTGATATAATATACAAAATATACAAAATATCAAATAAATATTCCTCCAAATAAAGGATAGATCTGCAAAAATCAGCATCACCTCTTCATTAACTCTCCTCCCAACTTAGCAGTTACAAACCAATTAAAGGAGGGAAATTGTCTGTTTTTTGTGAACTTTCCCCATTCAACCCCTAAAATCTTTCTCTTTTTGCTGTGTTTCTAAAACATTGTTTTTCTTTTATCTCATTGCAGCTTCCCTCACAGGAACTGAGTCTAAAATGAAGCTATGGGACATTCTGGCCCCGTGTTTGTTGCTCCTGAGCTCTGTTTCTGCACGTCCCATCTTTCACAAGTCTCAAACCTCCAAAAAATCTCTCATCCGCAGTGAGACCTCTCTGGATGCTCTTCCTGACTCCAGCGGCCTAAAGCAAGTCTCCATGGAGGAACAATGTAAGTCAATGAGCGTGCAACGCTCCCATGCATTCCCTGAATGGGCTTCATGCTGCACTGAATCTGAAATGATTTCTGCAGGACACACTGTGCTTAATTCCTTACCTCCATGTCTTTCTTCCACCAAATACGAGTGGTTTGGAGTCCTTTGTTGATGTTTGTGTCAGGGTTTTGTTAAGCTCTATAAAAGCAATGGAAACATTGAATCGGTTCGTGTGATTCCAGTGGTTCACCCGTTTTGAGGAACCTAAAACAGTTTTTGTAGGGCATGCAATGATGGCTTTTGTTCATTTATCACAAATACCCAGAAACTTTTGAACTTTTGGATGCCCAATGTCATAGAAAGATATTGCTTTGTTACTTTCGGGTATGCTTCGTGTCTCCCCAACATGTCCTCTCAATGTCGTAAATGTGTCCAGTTATTAATATTTAATTTAATACACAAAAGTGAAATATTCCATGCCTTTCTTGTTTGAAAAAAACTAGAACAGCATGACAAAGTTTTGAAGGCTTACTGCATCCCTATCTAGTCAGCTAATTAACATAATTTATCATGGGGACAACTGCTAACTTGATAGTTGTGCAGAAGACCATTAATGACACTCTACACAAAGAGCCTAGTACCATAGAATACTAACAGGCCGGAAAATTGGTTTAATAGAATTTCTGTGATTGGCGGGCAATGTCACCTGACTTAAACCCCATTCATATCTGTAAGTTATCGTCAAGAGGAAGGTGAGGGAGACCTTGAAATGGGCTACTTAGGCTCCAACAGCACCATGTGATGCCACCTTCAGGTTTTAATTAGTGGATTAACAGTACATTACCACAAGCTCAGAAGGCAAACATGAGTTTAAGATTCTATTTTTACATGAAATATTAAAAATGAGAAGAAATAATTGCATTTTAAACCAATCAGTGATGGATATGAGCTTTTCCTCAACGTTCATTATTTTTGGCAGCCATTTTCTTTATAAATTATGCCCTTCTGCCCAAGTCTTCTTTTTGTGTACAAGAAACTACACTTAATTTTAGCCACAACCTATTCATTATATTTTCATACGTATTGCAACAGCTCAATATTTGCCTGTACTCTGAGAGATCTTTTCCAAACGAGAACCTGAGGTTTGGAAACCCCTCACTTGTTTTTAACGTCACAACATTTCTTTCATCTATGGAGGTTTGAAATCCAAATTCTGTACCTGCCCTAATTTTGGCGTGATAGTGATGTGTTGTTCATGAATGAGCCGGCTGTAAGAGCCAATTCCCGTCCGGGAGAGGCGAATCTTCTGCCGTAAGTAGAAGTCACATAGAAGGATCCTCTAGTATTGTACCATTATGTGAAAAGTGGACGTATGCTATAAAGGGGTCTTGATATTATTATATTTTAATAATATCTTGTTTGTCTATGTGTATGAGAAATGTGATTCTTTGCTCTCTATTTTTTAAAAGTCTCTATTTTTTAATTAAAATCACATTCAATCTCTTCCTTTTCTAGCTCAGGCTTATTTCTGAAATGGGCTGAGATTTTAATTCGGAAAGCTTTGTAATTTCTCTCCAGTTTCTCACCTATTGGTAATGCATTTGCATATTCATTACGTGTATGCAAAGTTACTGTGTGACCCTCACGGTAGATGTGAGGGAGATTAGAGTGATTCATTTTGAGCAACTTTACTACTGAGTGATTAACATCTTTTAAAGCAACATCGATGGATGCTGTGATGGCGTTTCGATGAAATTTTATACGACTGTACTGCTTTGAGCCAGAATCTGACCTGAACTGTTTGCGCTGTCCTGTGAGAGATCCTTTGAGAGAGAAACGGCGGATATTAGATACTTATCAGCTAAATAAAGCCTTGACAGAGGATCACGTTTCCAAGGAGCTGCCGGCAGAAACAAGTAATGAAATTTAAATTAATTTTTGTTAAACGAGTTGTGACCGTGTTCAGTGGTGACGCAGATGTGAATGTCGGCTGAATCCTCCATGTTACACACTTTAATACGATCATTTTAATAAATGATTCAATTATCAATTAAAGATACCTTGTATTATTAAATGAGAAAAACATTGAAGCTAAATGAAAAAATTAAATAAATTAATTAAAAAATAATAATTTTAAAAATTGAGGCTGCCTCTACCAGGATCAGAACTGTTATCCTAAATGTAACCATGTTCTGACATCAGTGTTCTTACAGGCTCCGCCAAATATACTTAGCATCACTTTTACATGAAACAAACTTGTTTTTTGTTCTAGAACTCTCATGTTTAGTTTTTTTATTCTATCTAATCTTTTTAAATCACCACAAAAGCTACTAAAAGGCTCAACATGCCATGACCCCTTTAAAGATAGCGAGGGTAGTGGTACAGGCCAGGTGCACAGAGCGACAGAGAGAGGTGGGGGGAGCATTAATTGCGGGTGCTTTGGGAGAAAGTGAAAAAAATTGTGAAAATCAAAAATGAAGCAGCATCTGGCTACATTTAATTAAGTTTATTACCGTATTTTTCGGCTCATAAGACGCACTTTTTCTTCCCCAAAACTGAGGGGGAAAAGTTGGTGCGTCTTATGAAGCGAATGCAAACCGCCGCGAAGTCCGGTAACGGCCGTATGAGAGGTGTAAGAGCTCCGGAGCTAGGCCGAAGCCGCGGCCATATTTGTTTACCAAGCGCTGCGCGCTGACGTCATCGCCCATCTCTGCCATTGCGCGGACGTAACGAAAACGGGGGGAAAAACTACATTTTCCACAATGCCTTTGGCATCCGCATCCATACTTACGTCACGAGCGAAACTACAGAGATCAGCTGCTGTGTCTCACAACGTAAGTCTCTTGCACTTGAGTGATCTCTCACGCTACAAACCCGTTTTCTCACGCTAAAATACATTTCATGTTGTGAAATGGGCACAGCTCATAGTTTGTCTGCTATGTTTCTTGAGCCTGACGATAAGATGATGATCGATAAGCATCGTCTTCAGTCTGTGAGGGTTTTATTTCCACTAAGCATTCACTTGGACAGTTTCACAATCTTGGACAGTTTGATCCTTTATTAATGGAGGTATTTGGGTTTTCATAAGCTGACAAAAATCAAAAGGATTTATATTAGAACAAAAAGCATACGCTTGTTTCCAGCACTCGCTCTCTCTCCTTTTTTTTGGTTACTTTTACTGTTTACTGTCTGTTCATGTTACATGTTTGGCTGTTAACTTTTACACAGTTGATATAAAATATTTTACAACAGTATTTGGTTCAGAATCTTTTTTTTCTGGATTTTCCTCTTTAAAAATTGGGTGCGTCTTATGTGCCGGTGCGTCTTATGAGCCGAAAAATACGGTATATATGTTAAGACTTTTCCTTTTGTTTAGATTATTTGATTTGTCTGTACACAAGTGATATGGTTGTGTTCAATTATTCAATTAATTAACCTCTTAAGCCCGAGAGTCCCCGGTACCGGGGACTTGCCCCCTTGTGCGTTACATTTTCGCTCATAGCTCACGAACCCTGAGAATAACCCACACATATTAAATACCGTTGTGCTCAGCGGAAACTCCTCTAAAAACGTATCTAATTCAATTTCATATCCGTTAACCACAGCTCGAACGCCATGCAAATAAACAACAACATGTCCGGAGTATAATTCATGACCACGTTTTTGTTTATGTGTGATATGTATCCACAATATAAACGGAAACACCAAAACCATGGCATCAAATGAAAGCTAACAACCAGCTGAATCCAGCGATATGCAACTCATTTACATTGCATGAAGTATTTCAGAGCAGGGAGCGAAAGTTCCCCGAAAAAACGCCAGCGAAAACCAAGCAAGCATGTAAATCTTGTCTTACCTTTGCCGTTTTTTCAACAAAAAGTTATTTCCATAGCGATAAAAGTCCGTTTGTTGTTATGTCCGGTCGATAGCTTCGCGAAAACTCCATTTTGTATTTTTTCTGTTGCTCCGTGGCCTCATGACGTCACCAAATATGGAATGACTCCCCGTGCGTAAGAGGTGGTCTCTCCACGCTGCGCGTCGTGTGATTCGTCGGCGATCCTGTCAGTCTCAAAATGGTTGTCATCATTGGCTGCCTCAGAATCAGAGCTTTCCAGCGATATATAGAGCTCCCGGATTGGACAGATGGTCGGGGGGTAGGGACACGCAGAAACTCGACGTCGAAAGCGTTTGTGAATGAAAGGTTCCCAAAAGCGCAGCAAGATGGCGTAAATGAGCTTCTACCCCCCTTTTACAGCGTTTCTTTAGGAGTTTTTTTGCTGAAATCATGTCCCATAAGCAAGAAAAGAAGACTATTAACGTAGCTGAAGCTTTGGACAAGATTTTTTCCATATTTCAGTTATTGTGCCAAATTGTGCCAAACTGTGCCAACATGGATTACGCCTGAACTTTGTTCAATCAAAACCTGTACAGAATATTAGTTTCTTGTAGTATGAACACCAAACTTGCTACAGATGTTCTTGACATGTAGTGGTTACAATTGATTGTGTTTATTTGCTTCGTTATAAGTAAAATAAGGAGATATTGGAGGAAACATGTGTTTTTTTTTTAGGCGGAGTTCATTTTTGGCCATTCCAACATCAATTACTCTTACCCAGTGTTCTTGACTGTCAAATTAACTCATCCACACCACTCCCCAAGAACCTATCTTCATTTTGATACCAAGATTTGCAGTTTAGGCCTTGTAAAAGCTGAGAAATGCCTTAAAAAGTAAAAGTATAGGATTTTCGGAAAATAGGCCTCAGGGCTTAAGAGGTTAAAGTTGTATTAAAATGTTAAATAATATTAACTGTATTTTTTTATTGAAAATCAATAATCAATAACCATGTTTCCTTCCAAAGATGCAAATTAAATTAAAGCGCAAAACTGGAACATTGCATAAAATATTTTGTGAATAAAGCACCGTTTCCCTCCTTTCCCCGAGTTCAAGAGAACAAAATTGTCAATTTCTGACACACTACCACCAAATATCAAAAGTTGGAAGTTGTTTTTTTCATGAATTTGAAATTCAATGAGCCCAGTCATTGTCATCTTGCTTTTGGAGGCGGTAGACTGCTTTTTGGGAACGCAGTTGGTAAAGACAGTTCTGGGAGGTGATAATCCCGAGCCATTCTCATGACAGACTTGGTTAAGGAATTTTATTTTGACCAAAACAACATTTCAGATGTGTAAAGAAATCTGATGGTCAGTCCATTAATGCATTGCCGTTGCATTACATATCCTGGTGTATGCTGTTTTTTTTTGTTTTTTGCAATATTCCCAAATGCTCATAAAAAATGATGGATGGAAATAAGTAGCTACTGTCAGGTTGTCAATTTCTCAATGTTTTCATACAAAGCACATCAACAAATCTCTTTAAAAGCACAAAAGTGAGCTAATGGGAGAAGGTTTGTTTGTGGGGGAATTAAGGCTATAATGTGGAATCACCAGTGAGAACCTCTTGGAGCTGTTTTCCATTACTCACATAACTGGCTGTTGAGCAAGCCCTCACAGATGCACAACTGTGACAATCGGCTGCTGCTGGTTGAGTATGTCAAGTATGTCTCTCTGAAACACAAGCTCCAGAACCACATGTTTTACGCAACATACCCCAACCTGCATCTGTTCAGCTGCAGAAACCATCCCCAAACAATCAGCTTTGGAATTTCAGAGAGACGCTTTAACCAAATATATTTCATGCCAATCTTTTATACTAATCAAACTCCTAATAGTGGGGGCAACCAGTCTTTTCATAAGTTGGTTTTCTGATGTTCTTTGATGAGCAAAATGCAAAAACAGGGCAACATCAACCGTAAATTCTGATGCTGCCAGTGGATCTGGCAACCAGTGAAATACTCGTGCAAGAATAAACCCATGGAGTGTTGAAACATTGTGGGGGTTTTGCGTGCAGGAATCTTTATTAAAACATAGAAATTTACAGTTGATCTGTGTCCCATCACAGAGAGATAGAATTCCACGTCATAAATGCAGCAAGGCTATCATTTGGCAGTGAAATATTTAGAACAAATATGGACCTATTTTCCACTTCCCAACCAGACCAGTAGCATTGTAGTATGAATTGCAGATAATAAAAAAACAAGGAAATCCTATCGTAGCCGTGTTGACCACCAAAGTTCCTTGATTATGTTGTTGAAATGAAGTAGAAGTTTCAATTTCCTCCTCATTCTTCAAATTCTCTTTGAAGGATTATCTTTGGTAAACATGCCAATCAGATAAAAATGACTGGTCTGACGGGTGGCAGATGCACAGTAGAAACGACTGGATGGATGTCAGTGGATCCAGAAGCTAGGGTCTCAGACAGGTTCAAAAGCGTCTGGCTTCAAACTTTCGCTGACTAGCACTCTCCTACTTTCTGTCATCTTTTGCTTTATTGGGATACAAAATCATTTTAAAGGATATATTTCAAAGGATAATTCAGGCGACTACAATAAATACAAGTTCCTTAATAATCTCGCCTTTGATACGTCAAATCCGTACAGGTGACGAGGATGAGGGTATTTTATGTGTGAGCCGCTGCTGCTAACACGAACAGATAGTGGAAGGAAATTGTGAGCTGTTCCAGATGTTGAACATCAGCCTCGCCTTGCACACGGTAGTCCTGACACGATGAGCGTCTGGTTGATGCTCCTGGCCTTGTGGGGATTTCTCTCATTTGGAGCATTATTAACACATCCGATGCCTGTGGAGTGGTTTTCTTCACATCGGTTTGGCTTTGGTTTGCCTTGGGGAAGGGGATCGACAACAGGCCAGAGCCTTGCGTAACGTGAGGCGTGGATGAAAACAAACACATATTGAATCACTCAATCACTCGCTTGTTCTGGAGATCTGCAGCGAAATGTTCATGTATTCTTTTCCAAGCTGTACAACCCTGCAGCTCAAGACTGGTTTCACACTAAAGCTATTTTTTTGGCTGTAGAGTGACAGGAAATTAGGAGAAGAGAGAATGGGGCGGAATGGGAAAGACAACAGGTCCTGGACTTGAACCTGCGTCAGCCCTATGCAACCGCCCATATGCGTCCTGCACGCTACCACTACACAGGGTCCCAGTGAGGTCAGCAGGGTCCTATCCCGTCCCAGTAACAGTGGGCTTTTACTCTAGTAAAAATATTTGCGCAAAAAAACATTAAAAATGTACTCAAGTACCTAGGAATTACCAGTGGTGACTACCAGTAAAAATCAAGTTAAAATCATGAATGGTTTTTAAATATTCAAAAAATCTAACAATTTAACCAAGTTTAAAGACAATAAAAGTGTTCTTTTTTGCTCAACCTCTCTATAACCAGAAGACGTGCTTTTATGATTCTAATTTCAGCGACTTTTGTAACATAAGCCATGTTTCCATCCAAAGATCCAAATTAAATTTATGCACAAAAAATATTTGGGGTCAAGACATTTCTGAGAGTTGACAATCCTAAACCACTTTGCCGAAAGATTTGGTTTAGGAATTTTAGAAAGAATAAATCAACATTTCAGATGTTGTTTATTGAAATCTGTCCGTTGGTTAGTCCATTAAAGCCGCCCCATCACTTGACTTTTTTGATGCACATGCTGGGATTTATTCAATAAATGCTTTTCCAGTATAGTTTATGCCCATTTAATATTATCGGAAAAAAATGTATCCTCCTCAGCTGCACACATATTTTTTTAAGGACGTTTATATGATTTTTATATTCCAAAATGCGCGTAAAATAGGTGGATAGAAACGCAGCTACTAGAGGTCTGAGGAGCTTATGTTGTTTTCTGCGCTTTTGTTTCATTTGAACTGTGATCCACTTAAACAATTCTGCGCCGAGTGTTTTTTAAAAAGCAATAACAAAGAGCACTTTTACATTAAAAACTGAAATGTCTTGTTTTGATTCATTTTTAGCCACATGAAAGGTGCAGAATGTGGGGGGTTTATATCTATGTCTTTATTTAGCCATACTAGCATCTCCTCTAGGCGCTCTGTCTGTAAATAAAGTTACTCCGAGAACATTTTTCATGGGCTGCATCTCTAGACAGGAAACTTTTCTTGTACTTGAATAAGGATTCACTAAAGTGAAAGTATTTGAGAACAAAACTAAAACAAAACAAGAGTTAGAAAATTGTGTTTTTTTTTATCTACTTCAAACCTTGGATGGTTTATTTAAAGTTAATTCAAGTGCTGAGTGTTTATTCCCATAGTTAATACCATTGAGTGTTGTTTTGCTACTAAAATGTTTCAGAAAGGCATGAACTCAGGATCAATATTAGACCCTTATTATTAACTGCCATCAAACCATCTTCATTAAGTCAGGAATGTAAATATTGAGGAAACTTTTCAAAATCTGGGATTAAAAGACTTTCTTGGCGATACCACCATTTGAGCAAAACATACAAAGTATTGAAATTGCATTCCTCTCCTAACATATATAAAAAAAAACAATAACACCATAATAATGACAAAGACACAATCAGTGTTGTGCAAATAGAATATTATATATGTATATAGTATGTGTTTAATATGTGTCTCTCAGAAAACTCATCAGAATGTAGAAGAAATTAACTGAACAATTATCTTGAATTGATCCTGGAACCTGTCAGGATAGACGAGAAGTTTCAAATCTTCTTCCACCCAATATTTTTTTCGTGGCTTTTGTAGAAGCGACATTATAAAAAGTAATTATTTCTGCTTGAAGGTGCACTTTTTTTAGTATCTTTTTATTTATGAAATCAACACATATTTTCCAAAATATAGTGATGGAAAAACTGATGGAAAGTTTCAGACTTGAATGCAATTTTCTGCTACGTCGCGAGCTCTACTTGAAGATAAGAAGAGAATTGTGAAATGCGTGTACATCCGAGTGTTTGCTGAGAACCCTGATCAGCTCATTGCTTTAATGTTCATGACTGAAGCACACAGATCAAACACCCCACGCTCTGCTCTGAGACCAGGCTGCTGTGCTTATGCAGCACAGATGGGTTCTGCTCTACCTCAATGTCATCCTCGGGAAGATTTTCCATCACACTGGGAAGGTGAAAACTGTGCTGTGATCATGGAGTTTCTCTGGAGAAGAGCAAGCTCTCTCAAGCTTTATTCATGATTACGTTTGACAATTTTGTTGCTTTTCTCAATTCGGCCCTTTGGGAATCCAAACTCTAATAAACTAGATTAGAGTTACTTATAAATGTTTTCGTATGGATTTTTTTCCGTAATGGCATTGCAATCAAATTTTTAAATGGCTCATAAATAAAATGCACAATGCACCTTTTCAATTCTTGCACCTTAATTTCACAGAACAATTCATTGTAAACCCATCTGAACATTGATTACAGCTGATGTTTTTGTTTATTTTGATCATTTTGATAAACTTAAGACTAACGTGTTATTTTATAAAAACGTTGTACAAAGGAAAAATGTTGGGAAATTTATTTTCTCAATTTTTCTTCTTTCTGTTAACACTTAGCAGCTCATGGCCTTTTTGAGCATTTTTTGTACTTTACAATTTCTCTAATAAATTACTTTTTAAAGCGTTTTTTGTGGCAATTCTTTTTTAGTACAACCCCAGCTTCTTTTTTTACCATCACAATACACAATAATTCCACAACAATCCTGAAATTTGTACAAAATTCAGAGTTTGAAATTTTGTCCTTTTTACTTTTTCGCATTATAAATTTTGTAATACACGTTTAAAATACAAAATATCAAAACAAATGAACTTTTTGAAACCTACACATTACATTTTAAATGAAACTGAAACAATAGCTTGTTTGCTGATTGTTTGTCTGATGACTTTTAAGAAAAAAGCAGATACCAGTTCTCTTAAGAACTGCTGTAGAAAGGCTGTTTGTGGTCACGATCATGGACGGAAGGACTCCCTAGAAGGATTAGGTGTAAAATCATTGTTGAAAAAACCTGAAACAGAATCAAGAGATTTTTTTTAGTCTCCTACTAATACCTGCTGAATGAATCCTTTTTCATTCTCCTAATCACCGGAAGCCGCTCGTGTCATAAAAAAATATGATTAGCAGCCTGGTCCCAGATGCAAACCTACAGCAGTTACATATTTCGGGTAAATCAAAAACATTGCAAAATCAAAAAGAAAAATCTAAAATTACAACAGGAAGTTACATCACAAACAGGAAGTTACATTACAGCTAGGCTCTATACGTCAGGGTTTTTTACATTTTTCCACTCTCTCTCTCTCTCTCTCTCTCTCTCTCTCTCTCTCTCTCTCTCTCTTCTACTCTGAACATAAAAAGAGCTGCTTGTTTTTTCAGACAACCCTCTTTTCCCTCCCCCTGTGCTTCTCCCTTCTTTCTACTCAATGCAGCATGGTTTGTTAGCTATTTAGCATTTTAAGTGTTTTAAAACTAATAAAAGTGTATTTTCTATTTTACCTTCTGAAACCTTGCTTTTAATATCCAATTATCCCAATAGTCATTGAGGGCAAACGGTAGCGCAGCGATACAAAACATACCCTAGCATTTTTCTAATTTTCTTAGGTAAAAAAAAAATTATTAGCGGCTTAAAAAGTCTTTTTAAAATGTGATTTTAGTTCCACTAACTTACACAAGTCTCATCTTTCAAAAGCGATGGGTCATGGCACCTCTAGAAAAGTGGAATTGTGAAAATCTCACTTTTAAAAGAAGTTGAAATGTTTTTGTGGCACTCAAAATAAAAAATCTGTTTGTTGTGTTTGTGATAGACGAGGACGACGGCTTGTACCCAGATCAGCTGGAGGAAGTGATGCACCTCATCCAGGCCACTCTCGGACGACTGCGAAGATCCTCCGATGCAGATGTGGACACCCAGTCCAAGGAAGAGAAAGGTCGACAGAGAGCCCCTACTCCACCGGAGAGACCAGGACGGGGTCGCCAGAGGGACAAGACCCCATCAGAGAGGGTGGGGCGCGGCCGAGCGGATCGTAAGAGGGGGCGTGGTCGGGGCCGCGTGCAGGTTGAGGGCCGCGGCTGCCTCCTAAAGGAGATCCACCTGAATGTGAGCGATCTGGGGCTGGGTTACCGCACCAGCGAGGAGCTAATCTTTCGTTACTGCAGCGGGCCCTGCATCGACGCAGAAAACAACTACGATAAGATCTTGCTCAACCTGTCTGTCAGCAGGAAGCTGGACAAGGACTCGCCCGCACGGACTTGTTGTCGACCGGTGGCATTCGACGATGATATCTCGTTTCTGGATGATAGTTTGGAGTACCACACGCTCAAAAAGCACTCGGCTAAGAAGTGCGCCTGTGTTTGAGCAATGAAAGATGACACCCTTCCCTGTCTGGACACTTTTTTCGAACTATAAAGCTTCGTTCATGGCCATGGGATGGTTGTTTTGTTATCGTGGACGCAAGTGGCTTCAGTATTTTCCGACAAAAAAAGAATCCTACATTTTTTCTTAGACTGTCGCTTATCAGGGCAATTGGGTGCTAGACACACTCTTAGACGGGACTCTTATTATAGAGAAAGGAACAGTGTCCTCCACCGATACTCCTCCTCCCTCTGGAATATGACCAAACATGGTTGCAGAAGCTAGAATCATTTATATTTCTACTTCGATTTGCACAAAAAGCCAGATTTTGAAATAACACAATACTGAAGACCAAAACTGATTTCCTGGCTTCATTATGCCAATCATATTGGTTTTGATTAGAACTGGGCTCTAGACACACAGGTTAAAAGTAAAAAACAAAGATTTCTCTCACAGCCATCTTTGCTCATATTCAGTCTCAGTATTAGTGGCAGGTGCTGTATTTTCAATATTGAGTGTGTTAACACAGTCGAGGATGAGCTGCTTGAGCTGTGGATTCAGAGCATTGACGGAGCAGCAAAAGATTGTGTTTTCGGATCGACGGAATAACAGACACACCATGGATTAACTACGAAAGAGAGATGCCACTGCAACAGACCATCCAGAAAGTTATCTATCCATCTATCTATCTACATAGTATATATGAAAATGTATTTATTGAAATTTAATTAAGTTATTGTTATTTATTACAATGCATTGTATAAGTGTGTTTGTTTTTATTTATTGATGAGGTTTTTCTGGTTCTTTATCTTGGATGGTGCCGAATGTTTCTTTCAAGGAATCACACAGAATTCCTCATTTTAGTTTGGTCAAAGTTAAAGCTAAACTATACAATGGACCCTCGTTGGAATAAGGGAATTTTACAACTTTTGAGAACTTTTAAGTAATTTGAATTGTATGAGAGTGTTTGAAATCATCCATCCACTAGGGGGCAGTGTTATTGTTAACTCTTTTACTAATGGAGAGAGCAAATTTTATAGTCTTTCTTGCTTAAAATGTGAGTAATGGACAACTGTCCCCAGGTAAATATTACATAAAACAAAAAGACAAGGTAAAGAAGTTTCAGAAGTGACTAGAATCACAATCACTTCAAGAAGCAAATACACTTCAGCCCCTGTAGACGATATCTCCCAGTAACTTCAAGATACACATTTGTATTGCAATATATTGTGCCACGATATATTGTCACTCCCCTAGTTATTGATCATTTAGAAATGAGCAATTGTTGCTAAATTGATATTATTTTTCAGAACTGTGCACAGAATAATAATAATGACTAAAATTATACGTGTAAATTTACTTTGGTTCTGGAGTAGTCTTTAGTAGTGTCTTTCAAAAAAACTTGAATTTAAAGCTGCAGGCAGCAATCAAAGGGCTCTCGCTCCTCCGGCGCCATCGTCTTACGACAGCTGCTGTGGCCACATAATTTAACAAAGTAAAAAAAAGCTTCACAATTTAATATTCCATTTGCTTTAAGATAATAGTGATGGAGTTTGGAGGTGAGCAAACACATTCCCTAGGAGGAGCGCATTATGGTACAAGATTATATAATCGACTTCCTGTTGGTTTTGGAAACTCGCTCCAATTGACTTTTTTGTAGGTTTTGGTCCTTTACATAAGTGTTCAAATTTCAAACATGTCCTTTTGTAAAAGCAGTATTAAACAGCAGAAAGTTGGATATTCCATGATATTCCACTAGGTGGCTGACACTGTAGGTTGCTATTTAGTTACATTTAGACATGGACTAAAAGTGGCCATTTTTCGAATTAGCCAACTTATATTTTAGTGTTGGTACCCTACACATGTGTCCCAAATTTCATTCGCCCACAACAAACTGTAAGCTGAAACGTGGTGAAAAGTGGGGTTATGGAGCCACGTACACTTCTCAAACAACAATGAGACGCACAGTTTCACCAGTTCTGACTTGTTTGTGAAATTCAGTGACCTTTTGGGCAAGTTTAGGCCCTGAAAATATGCATCGGAAGCCGCTATACAATATTACTCTGAGCAATTACAATATGGTCAAGCCGTAATTATTAATTCAAAACCCATGATAATAGGTTAGCGTTAAATATTAGCATACTTCTATACTATTCTGTAGGTGAAACACATTTAAATAGCAAAGGAGTATAATCAAAATTTCACTTAAAACTACATTTATAAACTACATTTTGTGTGCTCCAAACCAAAGAACAAATAAAAAGTGTACATCAACGTGTATCTAACAACTAATGGCTGAAATGACCCTCAATCCATTTTGATCAAAAGGCCAAATGTAATAATCTGTTTTATGTTTTGACATGTTTTAACTTGATTTTCTGCATGTTTAGAAACACTTTTGGGTGAATTATGATTGAATTATAACGTTGGCCAAATTCTAAAGAGATAAATTAACCATTGTTTAGCCCCATCCCAAAAGAAATCCAACTAATAGTTGAACAGTTCCGGAACTCAGACATTATCAAGGCCTCTAGAAAAGATGTTCCATGCTTTGCTCACCTGAATGAAAATTGTAATGTGTGCTTGCTGAGACATTATCGTGCTTGAGCACGTGTGACACATTTCACATTTGAACTCTGAATGCCAAAAAAGGTATTATTAATTAAATTGTGTTTTATTTCTTTACTTTGACTAACTTTTTTACATAACCCTAACCTGCGTCAAGAGTGAAATAGACGGCTGTAACTAATTGGAGAATTTTTCAAATTAAACATTGTTCAGATTCCGAAGAAATTAAACGGAAGTAATACCCAGGGAACGGTACCTGTCCACGACCTGGGGGTTGGGGACCACTACCCTAAAGCAAACATGCAAAAAGCATTAATTACTAATATCAATAAAAACATGGCGATAGGTTTAGAGCTGCGACACCTAATCAATGTCATTGGTAATTTCATAAAATAGCCAACAATTAATCTCACTATTCACACGGCCAAGGCTTTTGTCAAATATAGTCTTTTTATGAAAGTAAGTATTACTTTAAAAATATTTGTCTCTGGACTTAATATAGAATATGAAAAATATTAAATATTGTGTTCATCGTGCAAGCAATTATATAGCATATTTCACTACCAAATTCATTAAGTACACGAATAATCGTTTGACCTACTATGGTTGGTTACAAACTCAACTCCAATATTTACAAATAGTTTGAAGGTAATTCATCTTTTAAATAGTTTCATAACAAGATACCACCTGCCGACATTAAATACAGGGAATATAATGTTTGGGAGTCAGCGTTTGCAAACAACCACAAAACACAAAAGGTACTCACCCAATTTACCCGTTATATACTTATTTTACTTTTATTTCCCTGTGGTGGACAAAAAGTGTTGATCCTGAATGTTGTCACTGCAATGTTTTCTATTTGGAACCAAGCCCCAGATAAACTCCACTCTTTCCACATTGAAATATCTCTCTGTCACATTTTTAAGCTCCACGTGTATCATTCTTGTTAAAATCTGGTCTATTTCTCCCTAAAAACATGTCCAAGACATAATGGGACACGTTTGTCTTTTTCATTATAAAAGCCCATGAGTGAGTGCATTCCTCCCAGTTTCTCCACAATTCTGCACTTCACAATCACTGTCATCATATTTTAGAAGCAGAATGGCTGCAGCATAATCCCCGGCACTTCCAGAGGGATTGAGGCCAGGGCTCAGTGAAGCACGAGCCGCTCTTTATCAGGAGAGGCACACTTCATCAGCCCATCCTCTCTAATCATGGGAAACATGCTTCAGGGAGCGTGTGCGCTGAGGAATGAACAAATGCACATGTCCAGCATAAGCGTGTGGAGCATACAATCACAGCTTCCTCGAAAGAAAACATTCAAGATAAAGAATCATTCAAGATAAGAGTCTCGGTTTTGTTTTCTCTCCGTTCTGCAGTGTTTTGTCGTTCTGTCCTGTTTTGTGTTACTGAACCAAAGCTCTCTACAGACTTTATTTTTGTACAATAGCCATTTTATAACTTTTTACAGAATAAATCTTATTTCTATCATGATGTTGGTGTCAGCGAATCTGTTCATGGTGCACAAGGTTGAACGCTGGAAGAATAAATCAGCAGACTTAAAACTTTTGGAGGCTTTTAATTGTTCTTATCCTACTCTCAAACAGTATTAAACCGCACAAATAAACGATCGGATTGCATTAAAAGTGCATTGCATTGTTAAGTGTCTCTCATAAACAAATAGCAGATTTTTGTAGATGCTACCAGAAAGATTTAGCTGGTGTTGCTAAACCACCATCAAACATGTTTTAATCTGTGAACTGCTCGTTCAGTATACCCCTGCACTCAAATAGCCACTTTCTTAAAGTGTTGAACACATTTTCAATCTTTGCTCCCCAACTAAAGAATGCTCTCCATGGGAACCAAGCTAAAGATCATTTCATTTCATTATTTATTTCATCTATTTTTCATTCTGGATGTGTAACAGTAACCTAATGAAACACATTTACAATAGCCATGTTTCCATTCAAAGATGCGCAATATCCAATTTATGCGCAAAAATGGGATATTGCAAAAAAAATCTGTGAAAAAAGCACCGTTTCTATCAAACGAGTCTAAGAGAACAAAATCATTACTTTCTGATAAACTGGCGCCAAATATGGGCACACGCAACTTCCTGTTAACGACGGAACCCTTGTGGTGGTTTCAGAGCTCCGCCTCGAGTCTGGCTCTAACACGCAGCCTGTTATATATAATTTATTTTGTCATTGTAAACTAGAATTTGAACGACTTCTCTGAATTTGATCGTTGGCAGAATAAATGATCTTTCTCATGACGTGAACACTGCGGTGAGTGAGCTCTGTTCTGTCAATCACATGGTCGCGCCTTTTTAGGGGAAATTTGAACCATTGTAAACCACTAGAAAATAAAATCGAGCCAAGAAAAAACTACTGAAGTTCATTTACTGTACAGATGACTTTAGAAAATCATTAAAGCCATTTGTGTAAATACTGTACTTTCTGAAGACATCATTTTTAAAGTTCAGCTTTTCCCCATAGACTTGTAATGGGCGGTAGTCATTCTTCAGCCAGCACCATGGGGGCGCTCATTGTGGTTTGTCTTGACTCCGCCGGCCATGTGGTTTATTCCGTAAATGTATATTTTTCTTTTCAGATAAAAGGTTAATCTTTTTCAGTTGTGCATATGTACAAAATGTAGGCACATCTTGGCGCTTTCAAAATGTGCCTAAAAATAGTGACACCTTTATTTTTTGACAGCAGAATAAAACACACATTTTGTTCAAGAAAGAGTTTATGATTTTTTAAATTATATTACATTTTATTAAAATCATATCCCCATGTCCCAAACATTTTGTCCAATTATAATTACTCAGATGTACTTCCAATACTGGCTACTCTTTGTTATTGTTTTTTTGTATGGAAAGATGATTAATTGAATGAAATAAAATGTTAACCCTTGTGCAAAGTTCTATTTTGCTTCAACTACCATTTTGTGCACATGCTAATCTCAAGCGTTAATAGCAATAAAAATCTCACATTTGATCTCCCATTTAACAGAAACCTCCTAGATAAAAAAAAACGTAGTAGTTTTTATTAGAGCCGAGGTAGATAAAGAGATTGATCTATTAAAACAATCTGATAGATTCACAGTTTGGATTCGTCACCAAAACTCATTTATTTTGGTGAAAGACAGGAAAAGTTATTTCTAAATTAAGACTGAAAATCACCCTGGAGTGGCTGAAAACATCCCCAACACATTAGGGTTCATTTACAATTGGACACTGGATTTGCTGAAATATTGGTGAGAAGTGGCGCTCTACCTACAGGATTAAACAATGGTTAAAAAAAAAACTTTTTTTCAAAAGTGTTTATCAAAGTTGTGTTGGTTGTTTTTTATCATTAACCCGTAGAAGTCCATGCATGCAGCGGGTTGTGTGCCAATTACAGCGACTGTTTTGAATTAAGTAGGAATGACACAACCAATCTATTTTTTTTAATTTTGATTTCAAATATAATGTGCAGGTTTCAAAAAGGTTATTTTGAAATTTTTGGCTTTAAACGAACTTTGCAAGATTTATGACAAACTGTTCAAATATAAGCTTTGACACCAAAAATAAAAATAATTTTAAATGTCAGTTTTAGACCAAATTGTAAAGTAGTCAAAAAATGCTAAAAAGGCTCCGGACTTAACACGTTATTCATGCCGTTTTAAACAGGACACTCCATTAACTGTATTGTGTGCCAAACGGACTCTGAGTCTTTGTTTTTACGGAGTTATCTGACCTGAGTGTGCTGACTGAATGGCGATGATTGTTACTGTACTTAAGTCGCTTTTTCAAGTGTCTGTACTTTACTCAAGTATTTTAATTTCAGGAGACTTTTTACTTTAACTTCACCGCATTTCAAAGTCAAATATCTTACTTTTTTACATTTTGGAAAATCAGTTGTTCCTTTTTATTTATGAGTGGATAAAAAAACTTAATTGGTCAAGCACCTGCAAGCCACCAATCAGGGAACAGCGCTCCTTTGTTTTGTTTGCCGTTTAACTTTTTTGCAATGCTCATGCCTTAATAAACACTGGAAGAAACTCCCGAAACTAGTTTCTGTTATGTAACCTGATATGACAAGGTTACATTTACACACAAAGACATTTTTCAACATTTTTTTTTCATTTCATGTGGTTCTAAAGGAAATTTACATTAAGCTTTTGAGCTCATGATTATTTGAATAAGTGATAATTGAAGTATTTTCACATATATGTTCCTACACATACCACATATAGAACTATTTTTTTGTACTGCTGACTGATATTCAGTCCACTTTTGAACATATATCATTACCACTTGAAATACACAATGTCTATTTTTTTATATATATATATATATATATATTATGTCAATTTTTTATTTTTATACTGTGTCAGAATGTCTTTTTGTAAATTTAGAATGTCTATTTTGTAAATTTGTACATTTGGACTTATATTTTATTACCTGTATCTTGTCTTGACTTGTCTTTGTGAATCTGTTGGACTGTAGTGCCTCTGTCATTCCTCGTATGTGCAAACACACCTGGCAATAAAGCTCATACGGATTCTGAATATTAAGCAAGCAATATTTAAGCAAGAGTCTTTTACAAAAAATGATAAGGCAAGTCATTTTAGGGCAAATACCTTTGTGATTTTTACTCAAGTGAAATCCTATTTTGTTATTCTATTTTACTTCATGTATCTCTACTTTAACTCAAGAACTTGGTTTATGTACTTTGTCCACCGCTGTATAACTGAGCACAAGGCGAGTGAATACACGATTAAATAACAGAAAAAAGTGACTTCAGTAATGGATTATGTTTGATCACACTCAGTGTAGATGGAGCAGCCTGTTACTGAAAGAGCTGTTCAGTGCTGCGCATGGGGTGAGAGGTGTTCTCATCAGGGAGAGATTATGAAAGATACTAAACTAAACAAAGAGGAAAACATCAAAATTATGAAGTAGGTCACATTAAATAACAGTGGATTTGTTTTCCTCAACTTTTGTTTACAATGCAAAAACACGCTCAATATTTCTTCCTTTCTCATCACAAGATGCTGTCATTTCAGAAAGGAGAAGCTACCTTCTGCATTCATTTGGGTTCTCCAGAGTGCTTCATGAAGATTGATGTCCTACACCCGGGGTGCTCACACTTTTTCAGCTTGTGAGCTACTTT
Organism: Danionella cerebrum; assembly: GCA_007224835.1. NCBI lineage: Eukaryota > Metazoa > Chordata > Actinopteri > Cypriniformes > Danionidae > Danionella > Danionella cerebrum. The sequence goes on from SRMA01026988.1 coordinate 482,588, forward strand.
TAAAATGACCAAGTCAAAGTGATATACCCTCTACAAAAATGTAAAACATCAATCAACAAACAATTATTTTCAACTTTATTGAGAATTGACAAAACACACATAATAATTAATTATGTACATTTTATGTAATTACGTGAGTTTAATTTGATGACTTGCACTGAACTGAATCATTAGAACAGTTGTGTGTGACCTGAATTTGATGGTAATAGAGTGATTTTTATGGGAGCTTTGATACAAATAATTAAGAATAAAAATGATGCTCTAATGAATTTTTCAATATTTATTGAAACTGAGTTGTGCAGTACAATATGCCGGTGAGGAGTGGCGTGTTGCTTGATTTTGGCTGTAATTGAACAATTTAGAATGAAGTTATGAAGCATATTCTGGGTAAAACATATTTTGGATCTGGTAAATTGCAGACGGTCCCTAAGCGATTCCATGTCAGCGGGTTGCTCAAAGACAGTAATGTGTTTCTGCGAATGCCGAGGGAAACTTGTTTTGATAAAAGTGTTATGTTTGTCCGCTACATAACACAGATTAAAAATAGGTATTATTTGTTTACTAAGAACATTCTGGTCTCGAGCTATTGAGCAGAGAAAACCGAATCCGTGAATCTGTAGCTAACTTTACTGAACTGTGACGGGATGAATGATCGGCTGATATTGCTTCAATTTCACGTAATGATCGACCAGTAGCACTTCTATCGACATAATGAGCACCCCTGTCCTACACAATCTCCATTGATTGAGATGTTTCCTCAAAGAGTCAGGAATGGTTGTTCTCCAAAAGCATCACGGAGAAACTATGAAGCTGTATCTCTTTAACTATTGAGAAGGAGCTGTGTATCTCTTATTTCTCACAAACAAAGATGCCGTACCGACCAGGTTTCACTACTCCACCCGTTTCACTGATAGAAAAAAATTGAGACAGAGATAAAGACGGATGGATGCGAGAGACTCTATGGAGATTAGGAAAGTTCCGGGGAATCTCAATCCGTCGCACATTCCTGAACCTCGGCCCAGGACTTCAGCGTAAACACACACGTACACTGCTCCCGAAGCCAATGGCAGCTGTAAATCTGACACAGAAATAAAGCTCAAGAGATCTCTGACCAGCCTAAGCTGCTGGAGCAAGGGAGGGATGACCAGATGGGTGAATGGCTCAAGAGAATTGAAAATCTCAAAAGAGGTTTGGTGTGGAAATGCAAATTCATCACGAACCACACTCATCGGACACTATATTAGGTACACCTGTCCAACTGCTTGTCAACACAAATGTCCAATTAGCCAATCACATGGCAGCAACATGTCAAACCTTGGCTACAGCAGAGGACCACAATGGGTGCCACTCGTATCAGCTAAGAACAGGAAACCGAGGCTACAATTCACACAGGCTCAACGAAATTGGACAATAATGGAAAAACAATGATGCGTTCGGATGGTAGGGTCAAAATTGGGAAACTCTCTAAAGGAATGTTTTTAGCACCTTGTTGAATCTATGCTAAAACGTGTCCAACTCTTTGGTGTACCTAATAAAATGGCCAGTGAGTGTGTAATGAGACTTGGTTATTGAAAGGTTTTTTTATTTTATTCTAAGTAAAATGCAGAGTTAAAATAAAAATTAAATACTAAGTGAGCGAACACATGCTAAATAAACAAAAGATGTATTTTAAAAACATGAGCAAATTTTATCAGCACACTCTTTGATCATTTATTTTTTGACATCTATAATAAGCAGCTCAGCATTTCAGAAAAATTTGGCAACCTGAGGCTTCCTCACGCAAGGATTAAATAAAAAATAACACAGAGAAGGGTTTGTTCATGTTTTTAACACAATAGATGAAACTAATCACATACAAATGCTGTACGCATTATAAACAAAATGATTGTGACACAATTTAAGCAGATTTAACAATCGCTTAACAGCTGTAAAATCTATTTTTGGAATTGTTCAAGTTTTTCAAGATGTATCTTCCTTTGTGTTCAGCAACTAAACAAAGCACCATTGGAACAAGTGCAGTGCCAATACATGACAAAGAGTGAACCATCTCTTGAAAGCTGTTCTCTTCCTCATGGATTTCTTGGGTGTTTCATCGCTGGTCTGCTTTCGAGGGTTTTCATCCCAGCTGCTCTCCAGGACACACTCCCACAGGATTATGCTTTCGTTATTACTGAGAGCGCCGTCCAATAACAGAAGTGGAATGAGGGAAATCCTTCGCGGACACAGCCCAAGCTTATGATTCACTCTGTGTGAAACCCAAACATTGAATCTTGAGCTTAGCGTTGAAGATGTATAAAAGAAAATTTGGCACAAAAATATTTTAATTTCTGTAAATTCAAACTAACTTTGGAACTAGTTTCTATTTGTTGAATTAACATTGATTTACTAACACCGTCTCAAACATAAGGTCTGCAGGACGAATCCAGCTCACAGTACAAGTACATCTGGCTCCGGAGATTATTTTATAAAGATCTTTTATCATTGCTTTAGGAGGCAGTGATATGAAGCACACAAACTACAGATCCCATAATGCAATGCTTTAGTTTAATGCAATGAATATTACTTTGAGTGCATTCTTGGATAAAAACAACTGTGTGTCACATCAAACGAGACTAAACCTAAACTTGTTTCTAATTAGTACAATAATTGACATGATAGATTTCTATGGAGGGATTTCATACGGTAGAGCCCCAGTGAGTGATGTAGTAGATAGGGCAGTCGACATATATGCGTTGCGCATAAAGTGAGGGAATAAAACTATTTGAACCCCAGCTGATTTTGTAAGTTTGCCCAGTAACAAAGAAATGATCCGTCTATAAATTCAATGGTAGGTTTATTTGAACAGTGAGAGACAACAATGACAAAAAATCCAGAAAAATGTGTTTCAAAAAGAGTTATAAAATCATTTGCATTTCCATGAAGGAAATAAGTATTGATCCCCTATCCATCAGCAAGATCTCTAGCTCCCAGGTGGATATTATACAGGTAACGAACTTGTGAATGATCTCAAGGCATGCTTCAAACATGCAAAGATGCTTCAATACTTGGTGGCAAAACCTTTGTCCTGTTTCTGTAGTTGGCCACAAGGTTTGCACACATCTCAGGGGGGATTTTGGCCCAATCCTCTTGGCAGATCCTCTCTAAGTCATTGATGTTTGGCTCGAACTCGAATGTTTGGCAGCTCCCTCCATAGATTTTCTATTGGATTAAGGTCTGGAGACTGACTAGGCCACTCCAAGACCTTAATATGCTTCTTCTTGAGCCAATGTTTTGTTGCCTTGGCCGTGTGTTTTAGATCCTTATCATGCTGGAATACCCAACCACGACCCATTTTCAATGCCCTGACTTTCTCACCCAACACTTAACGGTACATGGCCTCATCCATCCCACCTTTGATGTGTGTAAGCATAATGTTTCCACCTCCATATTTGACGGTGGGGATGGTGTTTTTGGAGTCATAGGCAGCATTCCTCCTCCTCCAAACACAGCGAGTTGAGTTGATGCCAAAGAGCTCAATTTTGGTCTCATCTGACCACAACACTTGGGGACGTTGCGGGCACAGCAGAATTTCAGTCCTTCACAGCGTAGTGTGTTACCAACTGTTTTTGTGTGGACTATGGTCCCAGTTGCCTTGAGATCATTGACAAGATTTCTCCAGGTGGTTCTGGGCTGATTCCTCACCGTTCTCATCATCATTGAAACTCCACAAGGTGACATCTTTCATGGAGCTCCAGACCGAGGGAGATTGACAGTTAATTTAGGTTTCTTCCATTTGCGAATAATTGCACCAACTGTTGTCACCTTCTCACCCAGCTGCTTGGCGATGGTCCTGCAGCCCATTCCAGCCTTGTGTAGGTCCACAATCTTGTCCCTGACATCCTTGGAAAGCTCTTTGGTCTTGGCCATGGTTTGGCATCTGGAATGATTGATTGCTTCTGTGGACAGGAGTCTCTTATACAGGAAACGATCTGAGAGGACTGCCAATGTCAGCTTGTTACCTGTATAAGATCCACCTGGGAGCTAGAGATCTTGCTGATGGATATGGCGATCAAATACTTATTTCCTTCATGGAAATGCAAATTATTTTATTATTTTATTTTAACTCTTTTTGAAGCACGTTTTTCTTGCCATTGTTGTCTCTCACTGTTCAACTAAACCTACCATTGAATTTATAGACGGATGATTTTTTTTTTTAGTGGGCAAACTTACAAAAATCAGCTGGGGTTCAAATAGTTTTATTCCCTCACTGTATATCCAGAGTTTGACACCTCTCATTCCCATTCACTTACTGTCTCATCTTTTCTATCCTATGTCAAAAATATATCTTAAAATTAATATGGAATTAAAATATTAGTCTGTTATAAAAATAAATCACTGTAAAAAAACTATCGCATAGAACCTATCTAAAAATGTGTACAATACCTGCAGCAAACATGGGGGAAAAAAAACTAAAATACAGAATTTTCTCCACCAACATCTTTTAAAGAAAGTCCCAGAGTCGTAGATAAAAGAACAGAATTGACATGTGAATGTTTTGTTTCCTGAAATATCATTAGTTACTTGAAAATAACTTCAGATTAGCAAACAAATGCTTCTGAAGGATCAGAAAATATATAACTTCTGGTCGTTAGAAACATGTGATATACATGAGGCTATATTGTGAATCTTTAATGTTATTAGTCTACATTTATCCTTTACAACTAGAATTTTTGTGATTTACAGTAACTTAATCAGAACAATTTTACACTTAAGACATGAAATCTAAGACCAAAGATGGGTTTCTTAGTCTGTATCTTTTGAAAATGTTTTATATAGAGGTTCATCTCATGAGCGACACCATTGTAAAACGTTACTGATGCACAACTAACAATGTCGCATAAAGTTAAATCTCGCAATTTGTTTGTTATTTCAATGACATTTTCAGATGTGTGTCTTAGTTACATGAAGACTAACATAAAACAATTGTTTTCACAATTTTAAAACCTTTTATTTGTGGTTGCTCACGATCTGGCGCAGTGCATGCTGGGAAATATTTATCCAGTAACCCGATTCGAAGTTTGTTTGGAAAATTAAGACCTAGAACAGCAAATTTTATTTAATTAACGCCAAAAACTCCGTTTTCATTTAAGACCCATGCAGCAGAAACCCTGTGGAGAACATAGTGATCTATTTTGAAATGAAAGCGTGCTCACCATTACACAGAAACCAAACCAAGCCCTCAGCTCAAACATGATAAAACCAACAATGGTTCACTGCACACAGGTAGTTTGCTTTCTATAATTATGCTGCCCATAGCTGTACTGAAGGCCTCTACACACTGATCCGAACTGATTTCTCATTTCTGTTGATAATTTACAACTCTATATTTGATAAAAAGCTACTACTTATTCAGGAAAATAATCTTTGTCTGAGATTTTGTTGAAATGAAATATTTATGATACATTTTAACACAGAAAAGTACAAGTTCAACAAAAACCTCTATAAAACACAAGCCAAAACACTGCTTTGTTTGAAAAGAGAAATAAGCATTTTATTTTAAACCTTTTACTCACCAGTTGCTTCTTTGAAACTCATCTTGTGATATTTGCACCAGAGGAAAATAAAACGTGGGAATTCCTGCACGAGACCAATCCTGAATTCAGTGGAAGACTACCCAACAATGCAGTCAATGCAAGTTTGTCCAGGTATTGGGTAACAAAAATAAGCCAGAACTTTTTTTTTTTTTTAAGAAAAATTGACATTTCTTCAAAGCTCAATGTTGAAACCGGGAGAGCTCCAGTTGAAAAACAAACCAATCGTCTGAAGATTCGTTCATCTAAATATTTACAGACAGCATGCAAGGACCCCAGAGTGAACACACTCAATGGAAAGGAATGCGTTGTGATGGCGTCTCCAATGTTCACACGCGAGACCGTCACGCAAACATGTGATCGCACAGAGACCCACGAGCCGCTTCACCATTCAGCTGGTCCTCAAACAAAATAAACAGCCAACTGTATTCATCAAAGCTTGAGTGAACGTCAAACACAGATTTTAGATCTGCATCCCATAATATCAAACAAGTCACTTGTAGAAACATGTTGACTGTGTTTATTTGAGATGGAAAAGACAACAATACAATAAACAAAAACGAAAATCCGGGTCTGAACCACAGACGGGTAACCAATGCACAAACAAACTCTATCTCTTTTTCTCGCTCACTGCATTCAACGCACTCACTAAACATCAAATGTGACTTTCACTATGCTTTTTTCATCCTAAAGAGACACTTTCTCTCCCTCCCTGCGTTACAAACTTTTTTAAGTTGTATATTTCTAAATCAGCCCCCCTCCACCCCCCACAAATAAACTATTTCCACTCCCTCCCTATTGTCCATACAGGATCGAAAGTCTTCCAACTGAAACACTGCTGTTCAAAAATGGCTTTAAATCTGAATTGGTGGATTTTTGTAGAGGGACTGCAGAAAAATGAGCAACATTTTCTGGTAACTCTCTCTCATTCTCACTGTAGCTACCCAGGACAAGCCTCTCTCATTAAGTCCTCAATTCAGATCTTGCGCTTCTTCCACTCAGGCTCATCTTTCTCCTTCTCGTCCTCTTCCTCTTCTTCAACAAAGAGAGGATTGGGTTGGGTCCTGCACACAGCAACACCAAAACACATGAGTTTCACTTCTTAACGACGCAGCATACATCAGTGTTAATTATGTGCAAATTACAAACACTGCCCTAGAGTTAAATGCAAGACAAATAGAAGTGAAACAAGCACACGAGTCAGTGTTAAAGCTGAATATGGTGTTCCTTAAACTCACATAGTGTTACATTAAGTTTATTCAGCACAGTTTTTCAGAAGGGGTTGTGTTGATTTAACTCACAGTGTTACAATTGCTCTGGGTAGTGTTTTTAATTCAGAGCACAACATTTAACACTGAGCAGCATATTTTCAACTGATAGTGTTACATTTACATTGGAGCAACGTTTATTCAACTCACAGCGTTGCATCTACACTGGGGCTGTGTTTTTTCCCAACTCACAGTGTTACATTTACACTAGAGCAGTGTTTATTCAGCTAACAGTGTTACACTCAGATTGGAGCAGTGTTTTTTTTTAACTCACACCCTTACATTTGCACAAGAGCAATGTTTATTCAACTCACACTGTGTTATATTCAACACTGGAGCAGTGTTTATTCAACTCAGACTGTGTTGCATTTAACACTGGAACAGTGTTCTTTCAACTAACAGCATTACATTTACACTGACACAGATTTTATTAAATTCACCAAGCGTTCCATTTACACTGGAACAGTGTTTATTTAACTCACAGTGTTACATTTACACTGCATGCATTGATGATTAGAGCCAGAGTGAAGGGACAGACATGTCTATCTGTCTGAGGAGAAAATATGTGATACACATGACTGCTAGACAGAATGAGGCGGATGATGAGCTTAATCTAGTCCCCTACTTACATTCTTCCGCGGCTCAGTGATTAAAATTCAACATCTGTCGCTCGGCACAGAGGGACATCTGCATCTACACACTGTCCCAAAGAGCCACTGATCCTCACTCGCAAACATTAGTTTTACCTTTGTTCAGTTTGTGTTGGTGTTGTTAGTGAGCCTTAACTCTACTACGCTTTACAGATCTGCTTTCTCCACATTATAACTCCATCAGTGGCCATAACTTCAACAAGCAATCCTTGGCTGAAGCAATCAGAAGCTGTTAGCAACACTATAGGTTGCTATATATTAGGGGTGTAGCGGTGCGCTAAAATCGTATTCGGTTCGGTACAGTGTCTTGGAGAGCTCGGTTCGGTTCATTCGGTTCGGTACAAAACAATAAGAGCTTACAAAATCTTTATTTTGAAAAGCTGCCAATACACAATAGAATTCTTGCGACAATAGAATTCGTGTGTGTGTGTTCAGACATGGACTTGTAACACACGAAATCCAGTAACAATTTGAGCCGGCTTAGGTTCTCAAAACTGCACAGAAATCCACAAAACAATATCACTCTGAACAGTTACAATAGGTTTCTACTCACCTTTAGTGCCCGAGCCATAATAAATACTTACAAGGTAACTCAAACCATTCCTTTCGGGGACGTACAACCATGTATATTTAGTAAATGTATTTTATTGAAAAGTTATACTTTGCTTAGATTTATCTGTTTTTTTTTTCATGAACTTTAAAGCTAAACTCTGCATCGCTGCCACCCTCCAGAACCAACTTTGTAAATGCTTACCACTGCCTTGTTTATAAGAGGAATATATAATATTTAATAAATATAAAAATGTTCACCCATTTTTTGTTTCTTTACTGTAGGCATTATATACTGGTTCTCATATTTTAATGAAGAGAAGGCACACTTTTGAACTATTTTTTTGGCACGAACATAACTTTTTGTGCAACAACGTTTTCAGATTATCTTTAGGACTATCTTTAGGAAACTCATACAGAAACATTTTTTTTATGGTGTATTTAAAAATGTATTTTTTTTCTGATTCTCTGAAACAAACACAACAGAGAACAATAGCACGCAGCGAGCTGAGCTTCATTCACAGCTGCTCAGGTGTCTCTCTCTCTCTTTGGGTTAGGACACCTGACGACAGCATTTACACTGGAGGTAATGAGCGTTCTGAGAGTGTCGCCATTATTAGCCGCGTGTGAGTGTGTAATTAAGCTGCTCCTGACATTAACCTAGTAATGAGGTGATCCGGTGACCTGCTCTCTGCTCTAATGAGAATGCTACGGTTACACCAAACCACACGCTCTCGCACAAACACACAATTTCTTGAAACTTTGGGAAGTTTGTTGAACATCTAGAAATCATATGTGGTTATGGTGAGAATAAACGTGTCTTATAATCCTGAAATGCTTTGTTAAAAGATGGGAAAAGCATAACAGAGTACACCCCCTTTAAAAGTACAAATGTAATCAGCCGCTCAAAGAACAAAAGAACATTTTACGAGTTTTATTGAACACTTATTTAACTCCATAACATGAAATTAAGGCTAATAATCAAACTTAAATCACAAAATCTTCAATAAACCTGCAACAAAAACAACTACACCTAGTATTTTGTTTAAGCACCATGACTTCAAAGGACAACAGGCTTCTAGGCTTGGCAAAGTCTTCAAAAACCATGTTTCACTACAGGCACTATGCTTTTTTTCCTTAAAATCCTCTCCTTTACGACGGCATACAGTTTAAAAACATTAGTTGCAAAAATAGTGATCTTGTCCCTTCACCCCAGAGCACAGAGTCCCAGTAGTTTCTTTTTCAGTATGGGCCTGAGCAAATTCTACAATGCTTTTTTGTGCATGAGCTTTAGATGAGGATTCCTTCGTGGACGATACCCATGAATGCCATTCCTCTGCAGTTAGCTCCTTATGGTGTTACGGGAAACGGTTGCTCAAGTTGGGCTTTCAAAGATCACCTTTGCAACAGTATTTTGACTGATATGTTTTGGTAGCCCTCACATTTTTGTGGAAAGAAATCCCTTCCTTTCTCAGACATTTTTCAATTATATTGTGGATATCTTCAAATGAGTTTTGACTAGTCAACATATAATTGGAGATATCTCAAATTCCCTTTCTTACTAGTGCAATTAGTTTTGAAGATATCTCTAAATGTCTTTACGCCCAGTCAAAATATATTTATTACTAGTCGGAAATAGGGGTGTAACGGTTCACGGTATGTATTGAACCGTTTCGGTTCGGTACACTTATGTACCGTTTCGGTATATTTTTTATTAAATAATATCAATTTATTATTAGCGCGATATTAAGCGCAGCGGAACATTGTTCCTAGGCGAGTTTCCGCACGGACGCTATTGAGTGACGCACAGTAGAGGTGCACGAGTAGCTGTGAGAAATGGCAACAGCGAAAGAGAAGCCAGAGCTTGAAGACCCTCCCACCTCACTACGGTCTCCCTGTTGGGAACACTTTGGCTTCTCTGTTAAAATACATAACGGGGATAGACGAGTGGATAAATTTAAAGTTGTATGCCGACATTGTTCCACGGAGATCGGGCAGGCAACACATCTAACATTTTCTACTGCTGGAGATATTGTCACTGCAACCAGATCTGTGCTCTCTTCAGAAAATGTGGATAGCTTAATCTTTTTAGCCAAAAACTTAAAACTTGAATAGTTAGTTTTGTTGATCTATAAGCTGAAGCTGTTGCTAGTGTTAAAAGTTTTCAGGTCCTAACTAGTTGCAGTATTTCATTTTTTATTTTAAAAAATGTGTTTTTCTTTATAGAGTGCAATTTATTTAAAATATCACCCAAATGTGTCACTTTTATTTATTTTATGCAAGAATTCTATTGTGTATTGGCAGCTTTTCAAAATAAAGATTTTGTAAGCTCTTATTGTTTTGTACCGAAAATGAACCAAACCGAACTCTCCAAGACACTGTACCGAACCGAATACGATTTTAGCGTACCGTTACACCCCTAGTCGGAATACATTTATTTCTATCTTTAAATGCATTTGCATAGTCAGGTCAGATGTTTAAATGTTAAAACGGCTTGCCATACAGAGCATGCAGAAAGCCGTGAGGGTATAGAGATAATAAATAGGAGAAAACAAAAGCAAAGAACATTTAAAAAATTCATAACATGTTTGTGAAATCATAAGGTAATGCAATGCTGTTGAGAAAAATCTGACAAAAAAAAAAAGCTGCCGCAAATTCTGCCGCAACAATCACAAAAAAATCCTGGAACTCAATTTTGGAACTCAAATCAACCAATCTTTACTACCAAGCTTTACAGAACACCGTCTTAACCAAGACTGTCTTCAAATGGTCCAAACTTGGTGGACAAAGGGCACTAGAACTAAGGTTCGCGTAAGATCCTGACCTAGATACCATTTGATATTTACGAGGAAAGCTTGTCCGGGTTTTGGGAGCTACGCAAGGCAGCGTCAGGCTGAATTGTGTTGTGTAATGACCTGGTGTTTCTCAGAGCTGTAGGAGTGCTCAGTGTCAGTGTGTGAGCGTGATCTTTCAGAGCTGCTCATGAATCTGGAGAGTGTAACGCGAGTCTCTCCGAGCTCTGAAACATTAATGCACCGGTTAGACGAGGTGTCGCACTCCAACACCCGCCGGTGTCATGTGATCCGCAGAGTTCTCGCCTGTCACACACCTGAGCACCTGCCAGCTGTCAGGCGGAGATTTCACCTCACAAATTACAAAGCAGCATCCCTGCACACTTCAAACAGGGCGATCCAGGAAGCACCAGAGGAAAGCCATTCGATACAGAGGAGGTGATTCAAATTACGCTGCAGTGTCGTTATTCGCCACTGATGCACCACAAATCATTTCCACAGTTTCATCTATATTTCGCAGTCGTGTACATAGTAGTCGAACAGTTTTTATTCATTTACGAACGGGGTTTAAAGCAAGGTGAGGCACAAAAATTCACTAGGTCCAACTACTTCAAGCCAAAGTCTGTACTTAACCTTCTCTCTATCGCCATCTTTGACTGAAACTTTGTAATAATAATAATAGTAATGTATTTTATGTGGGCAAACCCCCCACACACTTGAAAGAGATAGGATCCATTCCACCGAATGTGTGCCACTTTATGTCCCTAGGACTTTTTATGTATAGACAAGCATTAAATTACTTCATAAATATTTCATAATGGCTTTTATTACGAAGCATGTTGTGTGCTGCATACTATTCCAATGGCAAACGTAAGCTTAAACATTTTAAATATTGATCAAATCAACAGAAAACTCTGAAAAATAGCAATTATTGCTTGTCCCCAGTCTCTGATGCTACACTTCAGCATAAAATATATTCATTAAGCATTGATCTGTAAATCCAAATATACTGTTTGTTTCAAATACATTTATGTACACTAAAATCTATACTTTCCTAGATTTAAAAAAAAAAGTAGTCGTGCCCCCAGCTTTTTTACTCATTCCTCTTACCCATCATCCTCCTGAAAAACTGGGTAATTTGCATAAGTCAGCAGGAAGTTGCATCACTTGGATCTTTAGAAAGCCACGGGAAGAGCAAAGGTAAAATCTCTCAATTTCTTATTTCCAAATGTGATGACTTGGTGATTTTTGGAGCGTGATTTAAAAAAATCCTATCCTGTTACTCAAATTATTTCAGAGAATTAATTAGTGTGGTGTAAAAAAATGCACATCTTTGGTAATTAACTGAATTAGCTGAATTTCTATAATCATGTGCACCATGTGGATCTTTAGTTAATTCTTTAGTAAAAACTCTACTTTCAGGCATGTCACTTAAATAATAACAAAAGGGTTGGTGACAAGAAAAAAATGGCAGTTCGGGGGGAAAAGAAATTTTGTAAAGTTACAACAAGCAAATGGCAACCATTGGTGGAATAGCTGATAGTTTAAAAAGCTCCTGCTTCCCAGAGATACTTAACAAAAGTGAGATTAATCTGTAAAATGTGTCACAAGGGATGCTCTCAGTTTAAATTGTGAAAACTTCACTTTAAATATATCTCAATGCCTAGAAGGATTTCCCAGCAGGATAGCATGCAATACTTCTACGTTTGTTGCTTATCTGAAGATGTCTGCATGCAAGACCTACAAATGTAAAAAATTCATTTATAGGTTTTCAAATTACAAATATCATAATTTTGTGATAGATTTCATATCATATGTGCATCATTAAGTTAAAAAAAATAGTTAAAATAATAATAAAAATAGTTAATAATAATGATTGGACGGTTGTCCTCGATGCCCCTGCAGACCTAGATGTAAGTAGCTTTAGTCAACGCTCTTTAAAACTTGATTTAGTCATTTCCTGTAAGTTTAGGGCTTGTATTAATGTTTAAACTTATGTTTCTATCACAATCATTTATTTGTGATGTCGTTGTAAACATATGTTCAATGTTACTGATGGGCTGCGAAACTACACAGATGTCACGATGCCATGCAGTCCGACATCAATCGGTAATCCGTGTCTCAGAGCAAGATGTCGAGTCGGTCTGTAAAAAATACTGCTGCCGCTCACTGCCATTGTTTGTGTATCTAATTATATGGCAAACGCAAGGGGCAGAGGCTTGGAGGGTGCGCGCAGATTCTTACCAAGCTCACAGGGCAAACGTGATTTCTACAGAAACAGTGCAGCGTTTGCATAATACATTAAACATAAAATCAATTTTCATTCAAACATATCGAAGAAAACCAAAGTCAGGCTAATCGATAAAATCAATGTATCGCCCATCACCTACTACCACCTGTACTATTCTGCTATTTCAAACTATGTTTGAAGGACACATTTGAAATTTTCAACACTTAAGTAAGGGAATTGAACAGGAAGTCAATTATTCAGAATTTTCTTGTAAAATTTGGTACAATTCCAGGTCTTTTAAAATGTTAAAATGCGAAGCTTTTTCGAATTCGTTGAAGAGTTTGCGCTTGGTGGACTGCTGCATTTCAATGTTTCATCTCGAAGCAGGAAGTTGTAAATACTTCAGCTATACAATGTCTGATCCGAATAAAACTGGAACCTGTGTTGAGTCCATCCCTCAAAACATCCATACAGCAAACAACAGTATCAGTTATAGCCCCACCAGGTGGCCACAGGAAGTAGAGCCTTTTACGTTGACAAGGTACTTCTTTCACTAAGTTTGACAAGTGAGAAAAGGATCACCCAGTTGTGTTTCTCATCAGACAAGTGCGCTGACTTTGATTATATAAAGAACAGGGGGTGCTATAAACAATAAACTTTGTTTAGGCATGGTTCGCGATTCATAGTTTCCATTTTACACAGATTTTACACGGGAAACTGATTATTCCTCAAAATAGAAGTAAAAGCACGGCTGGAAACAGAACACACTGTGTTTTTTTTTCCACCAGATACTTGGATGGACACAGTAATCACTTGTCATTGGATGCTATCTGCTAAAGAGGCCCTAGATACAGAAATCCGCTGTTCTGGTTTGCTGCTAGCACATTGCAGAGAGAGTGAGGATTCTGTCAGATTTACCAAACAGGGATTGTTATATATAAAAAGAGCTTTTCAGAGGTAGGCCACCATCGTCACCATAATCATAGCCTGACACAGTCCTCCTAGTCACCATCAAGTAACTTATGTAACATTTTCATGTTTAATAACTGTACATTTTGTCATATTCATATTAAGGTTGATCACGTCACATGTTGGGAGTTTGAACTACAAACTCTGTATTTATCGGCGTTACTTCAAATATCTATTTTTTTGATTATTTGTTTTTGACTTACTTTTTATATGCTGGGGCAACCCAGTAGGGGTTCTCTGCTGCTTCTTTGGCATGCCGCAGGATGGCTTCTCGGGGGTTGCTGTCGTCAGTTTTATCCAGAGCAATGTTTTTAACAATGAAAGACGACAAGGTTCCACCATGAGCTGCAACACGGCCACCTCGACCTGCTCCAGATTAGAGCAAAGGTAGACTACAATTAGTCAAAAACAAGGCAAGCATGGTAAAAAATTTTATTCATTACTAAGAAATGAATAAAGATTAAAAGCATCGGTAAAAGAAAATCAAACCCAAAGAAAATGGAGAGAATTTAGTTTAAGTTAATTTGAGTAAAAAGCTGATTCAAGTCAAGAACCAGGAAAAAGCTGTTCGGATCGAGAGAAAAAAAGAACTGTAAAATAAAGCAAAGAAAGTCATGTGATGCACGTCAAAGCTAGACAATGAGTCAAAACAAAGGTAAAGTAAAAGCAGAAATATTTTTAACTATTGTATCTCATAGTTTCTACCCTTTCAGCCCAAAAAAAACTTGATTTCCGCTTGCTATAGCATCGGGGGACTATGCACATCACCTGGACCAGAAACTGGAGGTTCAGGTTTGTGGGATCTGAGCGGGTCCAGTCGGTCCTTCTCCAGCTGCTTCTTGGTGCTGCGTTGACGAGCTTCTCGAAACATCGGGAGAGCATGAGCTGGAGGAAACAGACATCACCAGGTCATTCAAAAGGCACATATAGTGACTGAAATTCACTGGCTTCCATTAAAGATTGGAAATGTCTTTCCAGTTTGATCAGATTTTTTTAAGTAGGCTTTTACCAATTGAAGAGCCTCACATTCTATGAAATGGCTTCCGCTGCCAGATAGCAGTCCATTTAGTTACATCACGCTAAATCAGGATATCCACCATGCTCTAGTGTTTCCTCATAGAACATTTTCATTAAAGTATATATCTACTATACCACCAGCTAAAGATGAATTTGCCTTAACACAAGAAATGTTTTATGTACTTTTGGTTGGATTTAGCTGATGCACAAGCAAGTATAATGGCTCAGTTCTGACTGTTCTGACCGCTGACAACAATATCGCATTTGAAAACCAGTTGACTTTCATCATAACGACTGTTTCTGATTGCAAAGCCAAGGAACCAAATAATCAAGCAATCTTGATTGTAGGTCAATCCTGTTGAGGAAGAGGTCAAATTTGAGATTTTCTACTGTTGACCACCATTTAGAATCATTTATCCTATCTCAAAGGTCCTTCTAAATGGTGATCAAGAGTAAATAAAAGCTTAGTTTCTGACTAGTGTATGAAGTTAAATGGAGTAAACGGCATGTTACAGTGTGTCTCTGTGTGTGTGTTTGGTTGTTTCTTGATGTTAAAGAAATCACACACAATATATTTACCATAGGTGGAAAGACTACATCAGGCATAGCCATTTGTTTTTAAATACTTAAACACATCAGCAATTTAATTAGTAACCATCTGGAATTAGTATAAGTTCTGACTGCCTGCAGAGATGTGCAGTGAAGGGGGCATGTACATGGATGTGAGCACTAAACCAGGGGTCACCAACACAGTGACCGCGGGCACCTGGTCGTCCATAAGGACCACATGAGTCGCCCGCTACCTGTTTTAAAAATAGCTCAAATAGCACCACTTTCCAGTGAGCTGAATCTACTTTAATATGATTGCTATTAGTGTTTAAGACATAAAAAAGACATCATATAACTGTTTGAATTAGTTTGTTGATTTAAAATTCAAAATTCAAATTTTCAAATTCAAAATCAAATTTCAAATTCAAATTTTTTTTTTATTTGTCACACACCTAATCGTACACAGTATGATATGCAGTGAAATGCTTACATGACTGATGTTGACCCTTGAAGGAAGCACAAAATAGAATACCATAAAATACAATAAATAGAATAAAATAGAAGGCACAAAGATAAAATGAAATGTAGCATATATACATATGTTTATAAATATATCTAACTGTATATGTACCGTACATTTACTTTCAGGATTTACTTTCAGGACACGCTCAATAATTAATTCTTTCGTGAAGAATCGGAGATTGATCCTCCCAGGATCAGTGAATTAATAAACAGCACTAAAGCCAATCGATCACATTCTGTTGCTCATTTGCTTGCTCTTAAAGTTATTTATTAATCTATTTTAGCACCTTTTCAACATCCATGCCGGGGAACATGGAATTCCTTGACTTTAACATCCTTGACAACAAAATCTTCCTACTCTTATACACAACTACAGTGGTACCTCGAGATACGAACGCTTCGACTTACGAAATGTTTGAGATATGAAAGGTCTCGCTGGAAATATTTCGCTTCGAGATACGAAAAAAATTCAGAGATACGGAGAAACACCAACAGTTCTGCTTTATTATCCGTTTGTTAAGTGTGACGCCACGCTGCGCTTCCGGGTCCTGGTGCTCCATTCTCTCATAGCAGACAGTGCTAAAGGTGGCTAATACGCTTTAAATCAAGTGAAACATTACGTATAGATTACCAAAAATACACTATAACAAATGATAGAGTCAAGGTGTCATAAAAGAAAAATGTTTATTATGTGGAAAGTGCTGTTCTGTAGCGCAAGTTAGAGAAACCCAGTGACGCGTTCTCAGAAGCTCTCTCCCGTACGCTCGGTGCGGTCTACGCTTGTGCTTGGGTTCGTGTTGGTGTTAGTAATTCGTAAAATATCTTGAGAAAGTTAACTTTTATACATGGTGCCATAATGTTTATTGCCACACGTTCCACCTCCTCCGACACATCCCTTCACACAAGGTAAGGTTTCACATTTGTGTACATATTACGTATTTTTCATGTGTTTTATTCTGTTTTATTATCATTTATTAAATTAACAATGTGTAGATTTAAAGGATTGAAGAAACGTTACTTGATTTTTCTCTGGTTTTCCATTTTTCCACGCACGGATTAGGAGTTTTACATGTAAAACTTGCTTCGAGATACGAAACGTTCGAGATCCGAAAGCCACCCTGGAATGTATTAATGTCGTATCTCGGGGTACCACTGCATTTATAATTTGCTCTTCAGCTTTCATTGTACCTTTTGTAAGTAAAAAAAGTGTACCTCAAATGAATGCAAATACTAATGTTCCACACATTGTTCTCCCACTCACTAGAAGAAGTCCCTCACAAGCCACACACTGCACAAACCTCAGCAGAGCTACGGTAATACTACACTTTCATCAGTTTATTTCACTTCATTCAGTCACATTTCACAGTTTGCCAAACACAACCCAAATAAAACACGGAGTAGCCCGATGTGATGTTCGTGTATATGTTTGTCTAAGACGAAGTGATTTTCCATTCAGTTCCTCTGCTCTTCGTTTTCACGCTACATTAGGTAGAAAGGCTGGTGCTGACACCTCTCCATTAATTCTTTCATCATCCTGGATGTTCCCAGAGTGTATGTCTGTGTGAGAGAGGGGTCCCGGGGTTCAGGGTGTGTGTGCGGTCAGACACACACTGGCGTGACTGGTGCATGACTGTAGAGTGGATGGCGCTAATGGCTTCGTGGCCCTTGGGTGAGAGACGGAGCAGGACAATCCGATGGAAAGCACTCACCATGTACAAATACACCCAGAGATACACACGGGTTTACTGAGGACACACACTTTCACACGCATACACACCCCATACAGTCTGGTATGTTTGAAGATAATGTGTCACACACTATAAAGGGATTTTGCATTTTGAATCCAGCATTGCCTTTTTAACTCTTAAACACGGAGATAACTGAGGACACACTGGGTTCATTCAATGGTTATTGCAGCAATAGAACAGACATTCACCTCATTATCGAAGACCTTGGGGAGTATTACAAGAGGTTCAAATGAGTTTCTCTGGGATGTCATCCGAGGCTCCGTTTGAAGCTTTACTGTGATTTCGCAGACTTGCGTTACAGAAATTAAGAAATGCTGTATTGTGCTCATCACTGGATAAGTGTGATTTCATTGAATGAACTTGGAAATTTAGACACAGTCTCCACCCCAGGTCATCGATTCAGTTTCAAACATCAGAACGTTTACTCGGATTTGTTCAGATTATCAGGTCACTGATTATGTTTAGATCATTAGATGTTCCATTTGGTTTGGCTCATCGGCCAGTGATTCGTTTGATTTGGTTGATGAGGTAATGGATTCATTGGATGTTCTGTTGGTTTTGTTACAAATACCAGAAGAAGAATTCAGTTCTTTCATTTGGTTGAGTTATTAGATCACTGATTGGGTTTTGATTATTAATGTGGTTTGGCATTGATTATCGGGTAAATGAATCCAGATTCAGTTGTCAGATTTGGTTTGGGTTCTATTAACGTGACGTTGATTTAATTTCAATAATTAGATGTTCCATTAGGTTTGGCATTTATTCGGTTTCGATCATGGGATGTTCTCTTTGGTTCAATTCCAATTATTGGATCATTGACTTAAGTTCTACCATCAGATATTTCATTTCGTTTGGTTCTGAATAACAGGTACTGGATTCAGTTTAAACCATGAGATCTTCCTATTGGTTCAGGTCTGATTATCAGGTCACTTTTAATAATTGGATTTTAAATTTTGTTTGGTTCCGATTATCTGGTAATTGATTCAGTTTCAATAATTTGATGACTCTTTTGGTTTGATTCTGATAATAAGGTATTTGGTTCTGTTTCAATCACAAGATGATATATTCGGCTCAGTTCAGATTATCAGGTAATCGATTCAGATTTGATCATTGTATGATCGGATTGGTTCAGTTTATGTTAACAAGCCAGTGGTTCAGTTTCAATAATCAGATGTGTTAGGCACTTTTGATCTGATCATCAGGTAACTGACTTTACAGTCAGTTACCTGACTGTATCGACTGTATCGCTAGTATTGATTGGTTTCAATCGCTACTTGAACACTGAAACCAATCAATACTATTTTGATTTTGTCTGATCGTCAGGTCATTAATTCTATTTCAGTCATCAGAACCTTTGGTTTGCTTTCTATGATTGAGTCATATTATTGATTCAGTTTCGATTAGATGTTTAATTTGGTTCAGTTCTGATTTTCAGGTAATGGATTTCGTTTCAAAGCTCAAATGTTCCATTTAGTTTGGTTCTGATTTTCAGGTAATTGATTTAGTTTCAAAGCTCAAATGTTCCATTTGGTTCAGTTCTGATTTTCAGGTAATGGATTTCGTTTCAAAGCTCAAATGTTCCATTTAGTTTGGTTCTGATTTTCATGTAATTGATTTTGTTTCAAAGCTCAAATGTTCCATTTAGTTCAGTTCTGATTTTCAGGTAATTGATTTCGTTTCAAAGCTCAAATGTTCCATTTAGTTCGGTTCTGATTTTCAGGTAATTGATTTCGTTACAAAGCTCAAATGTTCCATTTAGTTCGGTTCTGATTTTCAGGTAATTGATTTAGTTTCAAAGCTCAAATGTTCCATTTAGTTCGGTTCTGATTTTCAGGTAATTGATTTCGTTTCAAAGCTCAAATGTTCCATTTAGTTCGGTTCTGAGCTCAAATGTTCCATTTAGTTCGGTTCTGATTTTCAGGTAATTGATTCCACGTCTATAATCAGATGTTTAATTTGGTTCAGCTCTGATTATAAGGTTATAGATTTAGCTTCAATGCTCAAATTGGTTCAGTTCCAAATATCAGGTAAATAATTCATCTTTGACAGATCGTTACACTATTTATCACCACATAACTTTTTTCTAGCAAAATTCGATGAATCTATAAATGTAGATATTTCGTAATGACACATGCATTCATTCAGTACACACTTATACACTCTCTCTCTCTCTCTCTCACACACTCCAGAGCTGGATAATGGCTCTGTGATGGGGTTGAATGTAGGATGACACCTCTGAGGGCAGGACAGGGCATGATTTTACCATCCAGCACTAATGCTTGTACATTAATGCTTCATGTGCTAACTTTCAACAGTCCAAATGCAAGTCCTCAGTTGCAATGTAAAATACTAAATATGCACAATGCAAAAGAAATATTGCCTAATAATAACTAAAAATAGTTTGGAACAAATTAATAATGAATTCAATCTAAAGAAATATTTGCATGATCACAAGAACATGTGACATTTTTGAACGTAAAAAATACTTTTGAGTTAAGGCATTTCAAATTTTTCTCTTAGCTTATTGTTTAATATATCGTTTAGTTGCATTATTTGAAGGGGGGGGGGCAAATAGAAATGTGTGTGAGATGGGATGGTTTGCTGATGGTCGTATCAGGACTAATTTTGTGAAAGCTCTTTTTCTGGATCATTCACTGAAAATTACAGCAGTGCAACAATTACACTAAATCTGAATTGTGTTTTGTGTTAAAATCCAAACATTCAAGTCTCTGTATAGAACACTGCTCTTAGAATTCTGATCTAAACAATAATCACTGGAGCAAGAGGTACTCATCTTCGAGATGGAACAAAGCCTTGCACTCGAAGTGTGTCGATTCAAAATCAAAGATCTTCAGTTCAATCGAGGGCATGGGAATTAAAGACTTTCGTAATGGGTTTTTTTTGTAGTGAGGTCATACTCACGTGTGATGATGTAATCCTGCGTCAGAGTCTCAGCATGTTTCTGCTTCCTCTTGCTCTTCACCACACACAGCATGGCTCCCCTGGACAGCAAAAGTTCAAACTATGATTTTTAATAAAGGAGACTTGGGCACTTCATTTTCTTTATATACATGTATAAGTGCTTAAACTCTACGAAGGTTGGGTAAATTTTCTTCACCTTTGGCTCTTGAGAGGGTCGTAGTAAACCTTGGCCAGGCCGTTGCTCGTCCCCACCATGATCTGATTGAGTTTGGGGTGCCACAGACAGCGTACCACACTCTGAAACACAGAGAGAGGGAGGATGAGAGATGTCTGAAATCTGTCGAGATCGTGTTTCTTTTTTCACACTTGACTACATTTGGCACTGAAGACTGGACAAGCAAAGGACTGCCATGGGGAGTGAGTGAGTGAGGATGCCTGAGCGTGTTTGAATCAAACAGATTATTAACCGGTCAATTATGCTTTGGATTCAGACAATATTACATGGATCTCAAACAAGAACAAAAATTTATTAATAAAAAAAATCATTCAAACATTTGCAAGTCTTTCATTCATTCACTTTCCTGCCTGCTTGTTCCCCTTTGGGGTCACAGGGTTCTGGTGGTGCCTAGCTCCAGCGCGAGGTGGGGGTACACCCTGGACAGATCGCCGCTCCATAGCAGGGCTCATTTCAAGTGTAAATAAAACTTCTTAAATAAAATATTGAACAAAAGAAATTCTGACAAAAATGCAAAATAACACATATATTGTCAGGAATTAATTAAAAATATATTTTATAAGCAATTTGGTAGTAAATATCAAAGAAAAACTTTCAGTAACATATAAAAAAATCAAACCATATCTTAAATAATCAAAATTGGTTACTTGAAAATCTATAATTATATGTACATAATATTTTAATTTGTGAAACTATACAACATAAAATATAGGGCAATACCTGAAAATAACTGAAATACAAGATAAAGATAAAATCATAATATTATTAATTAATATAAAATGCATTGTGATTACTTGCAAACTTGATTCCACTAAAAGTAGAAAGGAGAATTAACATTATAAAAGTTTAACAAAAAAAAAAAAAAACTATTTTCATTTGCAAGTTGCAAGTGTGAACACATTTTAAAATATAATATTGCACAAAAGAAATTCTGATGAAAAAATCCTAAATAACAGATTGTAGACAGAATTTATCCATAAAAACTATTTAATTGACAAAAATAATCATGGAACACATAAGTCATAAATGAATTATAAAATTACATGTATTTTAGTAGGGGATACTATCAAAATCAGAATTGTTAAATTATTATATAACAATATCAAACCATTCATTCATTTTCAAATTTACCTAACCGCATGTTTTTGGATTGTGGGGGAAACAGGAGTAACCGGAGGAAACCCACGCAAACTCCTTCCAGGAAAGTCACCGGCTAGCCAACAACCTTCTAAGTGGAAGGCCACAGTGCTAGCCACTGCGCCACCGTGCCGCATCAAACCATATCTTATAAAATCAAAATTGGTTACTTAGAAATCTATGAATTAATATACAAGACATTTAAAACAACATATAAAATATGAGTGAATGCCAGCCAAAAATACATATGGATATTGTCAAATAAATTAAACACGCTCAAAAACGAATTTATCTAATAATAAAAAAATGAATCAATAAAATATTATCCTGTTTAAGTTCCAAAATAACAATGAAAAAAGCACAATTTACGTGAGTCCACCATGCTTTATCCAGATGAAACCTAAATGCACATCAGATATGAGCCAATGACCTCTTTAAATGGGGGGGGGGCAGAGGATGAGCATCGTTAATATCATTACATGCAGCTTACAGTTGTGCATTTGCCAGATGCTGTTATCCAAAGCAACTTACGCTGTGTTTAAAGAGGAAATGTCAGGAAAGGTCAAGGTTTCAGAGCATGAATCCATGAGTCCGGCACAAAAATCAAGCCTCAGAGACAGAATAACACTCCTCAAATCAGAACAGTACCTCGAGATACATAAACGTCCTTGATTTTTAAAAGTCTCAACTTTTGGCTGGCCATCCGAAGGCTGTTTCATTTTACACTGTTTAGTTTAAAAACCAATCCATAATGGAGCCTCTGGACCTGGAGTCTGCAGTCCTGATTCCACAAATTTTCATAGTTTCATAGTTATTAATGTGTGTACGGAAGCAGGCCCTTCAGGAAATGCCTCGCCTATTGCTCCTCTGCGCCACGATCACACTGGATGACCCCTTCAAAACAGTGCCAACAGTGTACTGTGCTCATTCAAAACTCAAACCACTTTTTCTTTTAAAACCCAGGAATAAGGAGGTCTAGGTTTCCTTATATTTGCACCTTGCCAACCGTAACATTCTTTTTTTAGGGGTTTACAGTCTTCAGTATGGGAGATAAACTGATTTTATCGATTAACTTGACTCTGTGGTGTACATCGCTGTGATTGAATCGATTTTATCTATAACCTAATATACAAACTCTGCCCTGTTTCCGTAGAATCAGCACTCGACCTCTGAGCTTCCGTAGAATGTGCCCCTCACCTTCAGCCCCTTGCATTTGCTGTTTATTAAGATTCACAAACAATGGCAGCGAGCGGCAGCATCGCTCTTTAAGAAGATCAACATCCGTTAAAACTGCCAAAAAGCGACGAAGCAAGACTCGACATCTTGCTCTCCGACACGGATTTCGGGTTGATGTTGGTCTGCGGTGGCATCTGTGGCACCCATGTCATGCCCCTGTGATATGTAGGTACTCACGTAACGTAAAGCTCTAAATCAAACACATTCCATGTATGTTTAAACGTTTCTACAAGTCTTACATTTGTAGCCAAAGGTTATTGTGTGCACATGCGCATAACCGTTCTGCAGCGTCATCGAGGACGCCTTTAAGTGACACCCGTCCATTCATTATTATTAATAAAATAACTGTACAGATTAGATTTTGTGTTTAATTTCAGTTTAATTTCAAACAAAGTAACAATTAGACCAAAACGCATCATTTATTATGTACTAGCTGTTTATATTAATATTATTGTCATCAAAGTTTAGTTTAAATATTTTCTTTGTTACCTGCAGATTGACTTTAATTAGCAGCGGGAAAAAAATCTTTTCAAATCGTAATTTAAATCAGGGATTGGTCACAGCTGGATTTAAGGAAGGGATTTCCTTTATCATCTCCCAGCAAAAGAGAAACTGGTAAAATATGATAAAAAAAAATTGAAAAATAAATACAATTTACGTACAGTCATATTTCTTTCACACACCGATCCACATTTTCGACAGTGCATCTTCAGGCATGGAGCGTCATGGCATCAATATTTCCTCGATACAGATGAAGAGCACCCTGCTAAAAAGCCTTCCGAAGATTTGTGCGAATCTCAATTTGGATCCGTGTGAGGCCTTAACGTCTCAAATTACGTTTTTTGCATTAAAGAAACACATTAAAAAAAAAAACTATGTTTAAACCCGGGATCCGAACATGGGTCTCCTGATTGCAAACGTTTCACTCATCCACTGAGCCACAGAAGCTGTGATGTCACTACAGCAAACATTACACAGGAAACTCCGGCGAAAGAGCAGATCTTTGCCAGCATAATATACATTTCTACACATTAAGTTTCGATGCCCTTATTCTGGATGTTTTGGAAGACTTTAACAGGTTTTTTTCTTTACTCCAAATGTTATCCTCCTTTTTACTACCAACTCTAAATTGGCCACATATTTTATAACTATTACATTTTCACCACAAATCTCTGTGAAAGAGACACTAAGGAACATTACAGCTGCTCCAACTCATGTCTCTTCTCTTACTGTAACCAGAACAGGTGGTGTCTTAGCTCCTGACTGTGACATCACAGTGGATTTCAATGTTAAATATTCATTAATTAATTCATTTTCAACCCGTTTATTCCCTTTTTGGGGACACAGGGGTCTGCCGGTGCAATCTCCAGTGCACATTGGGTGAGAGGCAGGGGTAAACCCTGAACAGGTCGCCGGTCCATCGCAGGGCAACATTCATTCACACATTCACACCTAAGGGGAATTTAGATTATTCAATTAACCTAACCGTATGTTTTTAGGATTATGTGGGAAACCGGAGTACCCGAAGGAAACACACGCAAGCACAGGGAGAACATGCAAACTCCTTCCAGGAAGGTCACCTGTGTGCCTTGAACCAATAACCTTCTGAAGGGAAGGCCACAACCAACTGGAAGGCCACATTGCTATCGGAATTCTTTATTTATATCCTTAAGATCACTTCCTGTAAAAAGTACCTAGGTGGCCATTAAACTTCACCTAGAGACAGCTCTCGGCTGTTTAATACTGCACTGGTGAAATCGGTGGTAAATCCTCCAGCTGTTGAGTTGGATGACCCAGAAGCCTTATCTCGTCTCATCCTGTTCGCAGTGGGGTGTCTATCGCCCAGATTGACTTAACGGGATGAGCACTGATTAATCTGTCTCTGGGCGCATGTGGAACAGTAATTGATTATTTAGAAAGATCTGCCCACTGCTGAATCCTTTTTTTCCGTCAGAACGCAAGTGCAATCTGCTTTACTTCCACAATAAGTTTCAAGTGTTGCCTCTCAGTTTGTTTGGAATTATAACAGATTTGTTATAAGTCTTTGAGGATTTTATTTATTTAAAATATTTTGAGTTGAGATTGGGATAACTTTGAAGAGGAAATTTCTGTACTCAAACAGGAAGTGAATCAGGGACTCGGCTTCAAAGTAGACTTGTGTCTTACAACAATGTTACAATAGAAAATGTACAACATGTATCTGAATTTCAGGATTATTCTTCTTTGCAGTCAGTCAAGAAGAGTTCGGGCAGGCAGTTAACCCGTACCACTTTGACAACAGACTTTGGTTAAGGAATTTCCGAATGACCAAAACAACATTTCAGATGGTGTGTAAAGAAATCGCTCCATTGGTTGGTTAGTCCATTAATGCCGCCCCATCGCGCCCCAGTTCTGACAGAAAAATGCATCGCCAGTGCATTACATTGGGATTTATTCAATAAAAGTGTTTCCATCATAGTTTACGCACATTTTGTCTTATTGAATCAAAAGTTCATCTTACTCAGTGTTTTTATACGATTTTCCAAAAATAGGTGGATGGAAACGCAACTAATGATATGACTATTTATTTACAGTGGACTAAGTTCAATGTTTTTTTTTTTTTAAAGAGCAGGAGATTCAAGGTGTCCAAATCTTTTCAGATTTCATACCGTCCAACTTCTCCATTGATTGTTTCTAAAGCTCCAATGGCAGGATTCACCCATTATTATAAATCTCTCAAATCTCACTGGGGAAACTTTGAAAAACTGGCAATATTTTTTTACCCCACTGTATCAGAAATGACATGGAAACAATGTTATGGAAACAACAAACGTACAACTGAAATTAGCTTTGGTTCTGTGAACTTTCAAAGAAAGAGAAGCAAAGTTGATGAGCTTCACAGGAGGCAATTGGGGAGCCTTTGAACAAAATCAAACCCCAAAGTAATGCAGGGACACTGCATGACCACTAAACAAGAATACAATGAAGTGCTAATCCTTGCTAAGCCAAATTCAGTTAACCCTTTACAACCTGCCATAGAAACAAGTCTGCCAGACCACCGTTTTTCAATTTCACCTGCTGCGGTGCCATTTCTTTGGAGTTTTTTAACTTGCCAAACATCAACACATCTCTTATACAGGATATTTAAAGAATATTTCAATACAGTCATGTGTAAAAATTAAACAGCTTTTAAACAGCTTGTTTACATTGCTTTATTTTTTAGAAAAATATTCTAAATATTCTAAAAATAGCTAAATATTCTGCTGTCTCTTGTAAAATAGAGAATAGCTGCAAATAGTGAAAAAAAAGTAGTAGTAGTAGTTTCATGAGGAAATGTCTGTGAACACCCGCTGCCTTCATTAAATATGAATGCGTAAGCTGTTGGAGACATGATATCGGTCTAAATCTCACGTGAGAGCTTTTCAAAATTGATACGGAAATGGAATCACCAGTGCCAAGGGCTAAAAACCAAGCACTGTTGTGTTAAAAGCGGACTTTAGCAATGCCAAAACAATTCCAAAAAAGAGCTTTTATAATCATCAGTGTCAAGTGAATGGGGACAAGCGTCAAAGCTTTAAAGATGGATGCCCTCATGCCAGGCTATTAACCGAACCCTCACTCAAAGCCTTACAGACTTTGGATTGGGAGTGAACTGGGAGAATTTCAGCGAAACAACAGCACCTTGATTGAGGAGGTTCTCCATGATAAAGTAAGAGACGCATCTCTGGGGCACTGGAAAGTTATTAAAACTCCAGCACCTTGTGGAAGTCAGAAAACCCTGCAGTGTGTAGTCTCTTGGCGCTGTGCCTCTGTGTGTGTTTGTTTACAGCAGCGATGTCCGCAGCCCAGCTCTCAGATTCTCCCGTCGACTGGCTGCATAAACACTGTAAATATCTGCTGCTCGTTGGCTCCACTAGAAATAAACCAGCGCAAAGAGAGAAACGGGGGGAGGGGGGGGGTTCTTCAAATGCCCAAAGAGACCAATCTGCGCACTATAACAAATATGAAAAGGGAATAAAAATGAGAATAGTATTAATAAAAGAGAATCCCAATGATTCCGCCGTGTTTCACCATTTCTGAAGTGCAGAGCATTCAAATGGTTGATATTACCAACAATCCTCCATAAGATGAATGTGGATTTAAATTTAAAGATGAAACGATTGTTTTAAAATGTTTTGATTATCCCTGATCATTATCTTTATCAATTATAGAAAGTTTAAGCTGATCTTGATTGATCAGGTGACCATACTTTTTGCATTTTTATCATTTAATTTGAGTTTTCTTCAATTGAGTCCCCTTTTCTTCAATTCACATGAATAATTTTGAATCTTCAGCAGCAATACGAACATTAACAGGAGTATGTTCCTTCATTTGCAGTTATTCATTCATTTTTTAACCCGTTTATTCCCATTTTGGGGTCATGGGGTGCCTATTTCCAGCGCACATTGGGAAGGTCACCAGCGAGCCTCGAACCGACAACCTTCTTACTGGAATGCCACAGTGCTCCTCACTGCGCCACCATACTCATTTGCAGTTAAATTAAACAAAATATAACTAGAGTGGATTTTTCAGCATGAATCACCTGGAAATAAATAATCAAAGTGTGATGTTAACAGCAAGGCATCTGACCTGATGATTGACAAGCTTGTAACTAGGCAACCGAATGACTACTGAGGACCAAAGAGGGGTGTCCCCAAACTTTTCTGTGGAACGCTCAAAACTATTTACTTTTCTTTGGGAAAAAGGTACCTATTTTAAGTGTGTAGTATGAGCAGGGTTGTAGCAAAATTTTCAAACGTGTGGGGGGGGAGAGGAGGGGTGCGCGGACATGTGGAGGCTTGGCCTAAAATCGTTTTAATACACGATTATTTGAGCTTTTTTTCAATATTCATGCTTGATTTGAATACATTAAAGGGGGTAATTTTGATCAACACTGGCAGTGATTGAAAGACTTGTGAAAAGGAACTCTATAAACACAAAAGAGTACTTTTCCTATCTCTGCTTAAAGAAGGTTCTCTGCGAAGTGTTGAGCTCAACGGATGAAATGAATTTGAACGGCAAAATAGTTAAATGTTTTTAAGAGGCTAAAAGGCTAATTTCAAACCTCTCTTGGTGGGATGTGCTGACTGACTATTTACGATCTCTAAAAAAATAAATAAGTTTCTGGCTTTGAAGTCAATGCCAGCCCTATGAACCGCAAGCAAGAAAGTTTTGAAATTTGGCACACTTACTGCCAAGCCTCCGTCCTATAAGCTGACTTGATCTCAAACCGTCTAGCACCACCACTAGGTGCCAATAGCTTTGAATCACAAGTTGTATCAACAAAATTCCACTTTTCTTTGATTCCTGACTATATGTCATCATTTTAAGAAAAACCTACTTTTGGAAACTCCTCCAAGTCCTTTTGTATAATTTTCACCAAATTCGGTTCAGATCCTTTACTAACAATGCTGAATAAAAGTTAATCACAGAATGCATCAAACCATTTTCGAATAATTAGCAAATAATCCTTACGCGCAAAATGGTTTAGTCAAAATGGTAGTCAGGCAATCACAGGCAACTGTTGTGAATAATATCCTTTGAAGCCCGTCATTTGCACCCTTTTTTTAGACTTACATTGTTTTGCGTAGCACCAGGTTCAAAGGTATTCAGGGAAAGAGCTTATCGTAAGTGTATCAGTGTGAGCTTTCGTGCTGCTTGTGTGAGAGGAAAAGTACGGTTTGTATTGTTTAACTTCACATTAGTTTTCGAAGGGGATCTGATAAAGTTTATTTTTAGGAGTTTTGTACTGATCTTTCAAAGTTATTCGTTTATTATACTGAGCGATGTAGTGTAGATTAGCTTAGCCACTAATATCGCTGCGCCAGCACATTTCATTCCAGCATTGATTTGCCTGAAGGTGGTTATTCTTGTGGGTTTTAACTTGTGGGGATATTATTTCTCCGTTTGATTAACTCTGTAGTCATAAAATGCATATTATTAATATTATTCATATGTGCTTTATATACAAACATTTCAGTTAATAATATTTATCTGTAACTAAATATATGTATGATGTTGTTGCAGATTTATAGAGTTAAATGTTCTTCTTACTGACTCCCACTCTCAGACCGGAGTTCTGCAGGGTCTGCAAAAATTTTTTTTGGGCAGATCGTGCTTTCCCTGGGATATGAACCCAACGCTAACAATTTGTGTTTGTGTTATTAGCGCAATGCTCTATCATCTGGGCCAGTTTGCATGCAGTGTTTTGATGTGACGTCTAGTGTCTGGAGAAATAATAAAAAAATTGTTCCAAAATCATAAACTCTATGCATTTGGAGCATCACGTTTCAAATATCACCTTGGAGGCCATTTTGGTTGTCAACCATTGAGAAGTCAAAAACGCTGTATTTCAAGAAGGCTTTACCCTAAAATTATTAAGGATGTGAACAAATTTAGAAGAATGCTAGTTTTAGCTAATTGTCATTACTCAATTAATATACAAAGACACCAATTTTTCCATAGTTGATTAAACTTCCACAATATTGATTTAGATCAATACATTTTCGAACCCCTCCCAGACTGTTTAGCTGATTCTCAGAAGATCATCAGACCTTGCTGGCAAAAGTTATCCGTGTTGTGTTGATTGGAGTTAAGGCTTTTGGTTAGAGCAATGTCGATTTCAATGGCGTTGTGCCAAACATTTTGCCATATTGGCACCAAACTTGGTGTGAGTCAGCAGTAGCTAAGGCTGACCCCAAAACACAAATTGCAAATTTTAATCGCAACAATTTTGTCTTGTTTTCCTGTTCAATTTTCACCCAGGTTTTGTCGTTTGGATCCTTGGCCCACTGCTTGTAATCAAACTTTCACTTCCCCGTGTGTATGAAATGTGAGACTGAATAAACTTGCCTTGGCTATATAAAATTATATTTTATTCTCTAAAACATCATTGTTTTAGCTCCATACATTCTCAAGTTGCTCTAGATGAGATCTTTTTGCAAGGCAACCTGAATCTGAAAGACCACGTCATATACAGTGGTACCCCAAGATACGAATGCTTCGAGTTACGAAATGTTCGAGATACGAAAGGTATACAACCTATGGTTGTAGGACAACGGGGTCTATCCTATTGTCTCTGAACACATCCAGAAATTGAAGAGAAGAACATCACTAACCGATCAGACACACTTCACCACAGACACACACCAGATCACTCAATCCAAACACTCCTTTCAGAGCTCTCTAACATACACACTTCCGCTGGTCATCAATCGTGTCCCGACACACTCAGATCTTCCCTTGGACCTCACACGCACCTTTACTCCCCTATCAGTGCTGGTCCAGATTAAAAGATTACAAAAAACAAACAGCAATTAAAGCTCCAAGCAGTGATCAAAGGCTCAAGCACCTCAGGCGCCATCTCCTCTCAGTGGACAATTTTGTTGACTATGGATCAAGATCAGTATTTTTAGGTGATGTATTCAAGAGAGATCCTTTCAGATATCAGGAAAATGGGCAAATGACAAAATGAAAACCACAAACAAGTGAAACGAGACGATGAATGGAAACAAATATATTGTTCTATTATTGTATTTTAAACGCTGTATTTCTTGCAACCACCTGGTGGCACTATACAGATACTGTAGGTTGCTATATGTGTTCAGGCATGAACTCAGACTTTCAATTGCTGAGTTATTAACGACTTCCTGTTTATGGCAAAATTTCAGTTTTCAACGACCACCGCACGCACATAGTTTAACAAAGTGAAAAAAAAAAGCTTTTCCCATGTGCCCCAAGAGAAGACTGATGTAGTTAGGAGAACAGATGAAATCCTTAGGAGTAGTTTGTTAAAGTATGACACAAGCAAAAGTGCCATTTTGCTAAATATCCGACAAAATTCTGTCAGAAATGTGGCACTTCGGATAACATTTCAAATGTTTTAATATAAACGTGTTTATTGTTCAGGTTTGAATTAGAGAAGTGCAAAAGAAAAATCAAAAAGAAAGGTTAAACCAGACAAAAATATATAAGGAACTCCAAAACAAAATGGACCAAATTATTGTCAAAATAATCTAAAAAAATTGTCAAAATCTAAAGAATTAACTGCTTTTAAGCATAGGACTCCCTTTGCTGTGTGCAATACAGTAATCTCACTGGCTAAAATGGTCACAGCATGTGCAATGAGGTCACTTCCTGTGACTGTCAATATTTACTTTGCTGCAGATCTTTAGTTATTACTTAAAAATTGATTATAGTTCCCAACAATATCTGTATATACACATTTGTTACTACAAACTATTTAAAACTTAATAGTTAGTTGTGAATTGGAAAAATGCACTTAGATCATCCTGATCTAACTGGAATCAATGATCTATGCTAAGCTAAACAAACAATGCTAGCACTAGGTTGAGAGAATGATGGAGGCCCTGTCCACATGAACATGGTTGCCGTTAATCCAGACATAAATGCAGCCAGTTCAGTGTAACCAGCTTTGCGGTGCATGGTAGCGAGTAAAGACAGGTCTATCAAATACATGGACCTCTGATTGGCCAAAATAACACGCATATAATTATAATCCTAAAGATATTGTGGAGATCAGAGAAGGAATGTGTTGTACATACAGCCGGAGCCACAGGGATCTCATAGAGCTTCTGCAGCGACTCTTTCTGGAAGAACAGCAGCTTTCCCTGGCCTTCATCCTTCCTCACTGAGGTCCCGGTCACCAGCAGCCGATCATCTGGACTGAAGCAGCAGTCCGTCCTGTACACAAAGGAAGTGTTAAACATGTGCGGCCGGTACAACTCCAGCCAGCCTTTTACCCAGCATTCAATAATGCATGCAAAACACCACCTAAGGCTTTGTGTAGAACAGCCAATAAGAGACAACACTATTCAAAAGTTTCACTTTATTACCTACATTTATGATTAAATTATGACTAAATTTAACTTCTCACCTACCCCTCACCCGGTGAAGCCCTTGAAATATACCACTGTGTATCAGGACACGTCTATAAAGCCATATTTGTCAGCCAAATGGTTCTGAAGGATCAGTAATGCATTATTTCTGGTTTAAAAAAATATATAAACAGTTATTTTAACTGAAAATTTGACATGCCATGAGTCATAATATTAATAAGGGTGTGATATTTCTACAAATTAGGGATTTGTGTGATTTCTATTTCTTTTACTGACCTATATTTGGGATGGTTTTCGTAATTTTTATAAACACCAAAATGTGATTTGTGTGTTTATTGTGATTGGCCGTCAATTTACCACTTCATTTTTGAGTGTGGTTTGTGATTTCCCTTGAAAGACACAGCAGTGTGGCTCAGCCTAACCCTATAGTCAGAAAATGATTAGGGAGAACCAAAACGAAGGGTCAAGGCTTCTACACATCGACCTGAATTTTCATTTTCAAATTTCGTGCTACGCCGCGCCTCGATTTTAAACCATGAGCGCCAATGGGACATCACACATCTGTCAGAATTAGAGGTGCTAATGAAAAAAAGAGTGCCATATTGGGACAAGGAGAATGACCAATGAAAGCTGGCAATAAGTAGGACGTAAAAGAGTCACTTGCTGGAGCTTATTCCACATTTTCATATCGACTTCCTGCAGAAAACAGGACAGAAATGGCCCACAAATCCTCTAAATTTTTGTCTTTGAATTCTTCTCTGTCGTCGTTGTCTTCTTGCTCTTCTTCATTCCTGTTTCCATCATTTGGCGCGGCGAGCATCTGTCGTAAAGCAAACGCCATCTTCAGGCAGGGAGTGTCATTGGTCAATTTCTCTTTGATGCAAACAGCACCCGGCTGAGAAGCCGTCTGAAGATTTGTGTGAATCTCAATTGGCATATGTTTGTAAAAACCTTTAGGGACAAGGGGTACAACAGGAATCCTGGCTATAACAATTAGCAGTGTAACGATGCACAGTGGTCACGATACAATACACATTATGGTATTATGTACACAATACCATATGTATAACAATATCTATGGGAAAAAAGTTAGAACTTGTCAATGTAAAATGAAACTAAATCATTAAAATTTGCTGTAATACCAACTAAGCAAGGGTGTAGTTTTGATATGTATCAGATTGTGTAATATCCTCCAGCAACTGGGGGGGCAGCAATACAGTTGGTTACCTTCCTTAATAACAATGCATCCTGATAAATGCTGAATCTGTTCACTGCTGTGCCGGAATCTATTTTCTTGTGGAGATCTTCTGACTAGACCTTACACAGTTGTAGAAAAGGCCATCACGAGTATGAAAACCATGGCTAAAAGGGGAGCAGGGAAAGTGAAGCTACCTGGTTTTTCTATTTCTACCCCTATTTTCTTCAAATCCACAATGGTTTTGACTGTGGAACACATAAAACACGGATCTCTGTGAACTACACACATTTAAACATGCTTGACAACCTCACAGACTTGAAATGAACAAGAAGACAAAGATTCAGGGTTTCTGCACAATGTTAAATCTCAGACTTTTTAAGACCGCCAACAATTCAATTTAAGACCAATGTCATACTACAAGTTCTTTAAACAAACTGCCATAAATTAACCATAAAATCTATAAATGAAATGAAATTTTTTTTTTTTATATAATTTTAAATCCTTTGTAAATGACATACATTAGATTATTTGTGGTTGCTATGGCAGTCATCTTTGGTAAACAACCACAAACAAATGATTTGTGAAAAATCATTTAAGTTACTGAACAGCAAATTTAGTTAAAAACCTAAAACTTGAGTTTTAAAATGTTAACATTTTAAGACCCCATGGAAACCCTGATCATGTGGGAGTGTGCGATTACATAGGGAAGAAAGAAGGGAGCCCAGTGGCCACGCTGAGAGGATTTCTGAAATTACGAATGTCCCACGTCTTCAGTGTGTCATCACCTTTAAAAGAAGAGAACAAAAAAGTGACATGAGGCGAGGGTACATTTTTAGTAGCCACGTTTATTTCTTCTCTTTTCGCAGCTAATGAAAGTGTTTAATGTTTTATTTTTTTCTCAATTAACAATTCTTCTAAATATCCCCTCTGATAAATAACTTCTTTTAAAACAAGTGTTGGAGACTAGTGGAGATCTAGCATGGGGTTTCCAGCAGCAGCATGAGTCAGAGAAGATCAGATCAACATCCTCCACTCATCTCGAGTCATCCTGTACATGACTGAAGATCATCAGTCCTCGGTCTGTCCTCTAGCAAGTGATTCAGCCACGACAGGCCACATCTGAGGGGGTCACTGGGCATTCTCATGCTGAGCTCAGAGTATCACACACAGGACCTCTATTATCTGCTCATAACACAGCTTTGTGTTCATACATAGCGGAGTTTCACACTTCAAAAAAAAAAATACTTCTAGTTTAGCAGCATTTTCCATATTGTAGGTTGATCATTCTTTAACAATGAGTTGGCGTTATTCCGCAGTCGAGTTGAAAAATATTCTGTTCTAAATTACGATTTATAGGATTTTTCCATTTTTTTTCTTGATGTACCGAGCTTTCTCAATGTAAATATGCCTCTGCAAACCGCAGAACTAACAATACCAAAGTAAAACTGTTGGGAAACTGCAATTAAAGAGAGCTTTAAATATGTAAAATAGCACTCTTTACAGACCCAGTGGTACAAAGAGAGATCAATTTGACAAATTAGTGAGTGGATGACAATTCGTACACTTCCAGTAAACCTGTACAGAGAGAATTCTTGAAGATATAATGAGAAAAAGTCTTAATATTTAAGAGACTATTCTCTGGAATTGTTTTGGTCAATATTCTGTGTCATGTT
Source organism: Danionella cerebrum (assembly GCA_007224835.1). Classification (NCBI taxonomy): domain Eukaryota; kingdom Metazoa; phylum Chordata; class Actinopteri; order Cypriniformes; family Danionidae; genus Danionella; species Danionella cerebrum. The sequence goes on from SRMA01026988.1 coordinate 517,729, forward strand.
AAATGTTGTATGTGGCCACCTGGGGGTGCTATCACAGAGAGTACATTGTAGATGTGTTCAGATATGGACTGTTAACATAGTTGGTCAATTTGGGGCCCATGGCTGAGTAATAACAACTTCCTCTTTATGGCAAAATGGTGACTCAAAGGCCGTTACGCATACATAGTCTAACAAAATCAAAAAGCTTCGTAATTAAACATCCCACACACCTTAAGACTGATTGAGTTTTGAGGTGAAATGAAACATTCTTTAGGAGAAGTTCATTAAAGTATGAGATGTGCAAAAGTTTAGGGGCTTTCACAAAATAATTAACTTCCTGTTGTTTTTGGAAACTCTGCTGCAGACTTTTTTTGTAGGTCTTGGTCCCTAAACTAAGTTATTTAAATAATATAAAAATAAAAAACACAAAAAATGGGATATCTGCTTGTGAAGTCTTGACGTCGTGCGGTGCTTCTGGGTCATGGGTTGGAGTCATAGTGTCCTAAAAGAAGAGCGTTTATTACCTTTAGCTTTTTTTCCCAAACAGCAGTTTTTATAAACGTATTAAATGATTTAAACTTTAATGATTTAAATTTAAACTTATAAATTTATATTATTTAATTTAAAAAAAAGATTTCGTAGATCTTGGTCCAATTTCAAACATTCCCTTTAAAAACAGTCTGAAATAGGGTTTGATATAAAACAATAGAGAGCGGTAAAAATATAAACATTTTAAAATTAAAATCCAATTTTTCCACTTGGTGGTGCTATAACTGACACTGTAGTTGGCTACATAAATTCGTTCAGACATGAACCTGATCGGACATTGCATGGCTAAGTTAATAACAACTTCCTTTCGATGACCACAAGTCACAAAAGCTTCCAATTTTACCGTAACGTATGCCTTTAAATATGAAAGGAGGAGTTTGGAGATGAACTTTTGAGTTTGTCAAAGTAAGACATGAGCAAAAGTAGTATTTTTAGAGGTTTTCTTGACGTTTGAAGAAATCTATATTATACTTATAACTAAGCAACAAAAAACCTAGTTCATATTACAGTTTAATCTTTCACAGATCACCAGACGAACCAGAAAACAACAAATCTAAAACAGATTTTTCTGTGAATATAGAGCAGTCCAGATGTTCTGACCTCCTCGAGAGGCGAGTATGAGCCCATCATAGGAGAAGCTGAGGCAGGATGTGTCAGAGCCAGCGGTGTGAGCCTGTCGACAGTGGAACCGTGTGTGAACCTGGAAAACAACAACAAAGACAAGAGGAGGAATTCAGAGAGGCCTTTCAAATCTGCACCAACCCAAACATGCCTCGTCCTGAGAGAGTCCAAAAATGAATAGCACCATCATGACCCGATCCGTGATTGGGAAAACCAGCCCTTTTCCAGGGTTTCTGCAGCTTTCAAAATGTCTAATTTAAGACTTTTTAAGACCGTTTCAAGACCATTAAGAATCAAGACCTTTAACAAACGTATGTTTATCTGCAATAAATTAACTATAAAATCTATAAAACACTGTAAAAAAAATGTTGCATACACACCACAAAAATGGAAACTAGGGCTTGAAATAAACTGTGAAAAGAATCAAATGGTTCCTGTCGTCAGCGGGCTCTGAAGCGCCAATTGGCTGGGGGGGGTTGTACATCCACGTACAACTGAAGTACTGTTGCCACCGAAGTGACGTTATATTGTGCCAATGGTGAGAAAAGAAACCAACAAACCAGTAAAAGCATACAAACAAAACACAGGGCTAAAAAACAAAATAAACAGTGCCCAAGGGCAAAACATAAATAAACTAAACTCCTTCAATGCGACTAGCTTAAATGGTAACGTGTAGTGGACATCTGGGACAATCGTCCTCACACAGACTTCAGGTCTTCTCTTCCGAACACGTGTAAGAGTTAAAGGCTCTTCCTGAACACACAGGATACTGCCACAAGCACATGCCCCTGTCATGTGTAGATTCTGTCACACACAGGCTCTCTCCTAACCCTCTCTTCAGCAAGCTGTTTTTAAAGCCCATTTCCCGCCAAAACAAATTGGACTGCACCACATCGAGGTAAGTACATTTCACGGCGAGTAGACAATAAACGCATTAAATGCGACACATACATGCAAACAATGTCCCACAGACACACACTCTCTATTTGCCCTGTACACAAAATCTCATAACATGGTTAAGCAGAACAACAGATTCATGTCCACCCCCCCCTCTCTCTCTTTTGTCAGATTAGAACATGCGAAGAACCAACCCATCAGATGGCCACCTGTGGAGCACCTGACTGGAAAAGACTCTGTTAACTTTATAATAAAAGTCTTTCACACTGAGTGTCTCTTTTATATAATACAAAAACATTTATATTAACAACTCAGAGTTGTTCGTTGGGGATGAACGCATAGCACATCATCACAGTTCCGAAGGATCAACAAATGCAGAACTTCTGGTCATTTGTACGAACAATATGTAACTTACTGTTCTATCTCAAGCAGTATAATTTTATATATCTTTACTATTTCAATTCAGCAGGAGATGAGAAATCAAAACAAGAGATGAATGTTCGTCACTAGTCTTGGTTTAAAAATTTTCTCAAACATACTGAAACCCCACCTAAGCAAATAGATTGCAACTTACCGAAAATGTTTGATTGTAGTTGTGTCTGTTAAGGGTGGCACAACCAGTTCTTAATGTTTAGGGGGCAAACTCTTCTTCACACAGAGCTATACAGTTTTGCACTTTATTCCCCTTAATAATAAAAAAACATACTTTTAAAAAGTGATTGATTTGTTGACTTGTGTTGTCTTTGTCTGTTATTCAAATTTCTTTGATGATTTGAAACATAAAAATGTGACAACACTGTAAGGGGGCAACCAAATGGCTCTTTACAATTACAAATGACCAAATTTAGGCAATTTCCAGTGGTTAAAGGCCTCTAAACATTAATCCGAATTGAGAGTCGCATTCATCTTCAGATGGCTTCTCAGCAGGGTGCTCTTCATCCGGGTTGGGGAAATATTGATGCATTGACGCTCCCTGCCTGAAGAGGGCGTTTGGTACACTCCGCTCCACATGAGAAAACAGGAAAGAAGACAATTGAGAAGAAATCAAAGAACACATCATGGATGTCCAGGGAGCTGTTTTCACAGGGAGATCACAGAGGATTTGTGGGCCGCTATTTCTTTCTGTTTCCTGTACGAATTCTCTCTGACAGTATGGGATGAGCACCACCGAGCGGCTCTTTTATGTTCTACTTTTGTCATCAACAGAGCCAGCTTTCATTGGTCGTTCTCCATGTGAAAAATTAATCCAAAACTCTTTTACACTGGCACCACTCGTTCGGCCCAATCAGTGATACCCATGGTTTTTGATCGAGGCTAGTTGTCGCATGAAACTTTGCACAGAAAATTTTAGTCTTTGTATTGGCCTTAAATGTCTTTCCAGTAACTGAAAATCACCATCAAACAGCCCCAACTGAATTCATCTAAACATCTGTAAGTGACTTAACATTCTTTGATTAACTTTGGGCTTGACATTCAGGAAAAATAAACATGAACAAAACAAGGACGAAGCATTTACTGAGAGATTTCTTGAACAAGCTCCTCCAGATGTGCAGCAAAGTCAAAGCCTGCCACAGCAGCTGGAGCAAAACAATCAGACCACACTGATATTTTTTATTGTGTTTCTGACTAGTTGGACTGATCTGTGCTTCCTGTCAGAGAGGCTTAGGTTCGGCTTGGCTGTAATCACCTTCCTCTGATTAAACCAAGAGCTTCATCTGTAGAGCTCAATGCAGCTTCACCCATTCATCACCACCTCAAGAACATAATCATCAAGGGGAGAGGATGAGGCATGGAAACAGATATGACGTAAAACAACTGGTGGTGGTAGTTGGTTCAACGTTTCAGTGCAGGTGCTGAACGGTGCTCTTTACAGTGCTCTCTTCGGTGGGTTCCTGAATTCCAGCTACAGACAGCAGCCATAACGTATCCAACTTTTTGGACTTCTCCACTGCATGACACGGTACAGCTTGGCACAGTTTACGTCGGCCTGCTTGCTTTTCCATAGGCTTTAGTGTCGTGCCAGTCGCTGTGTGCTGTAGTAATAGCCATCATCAGAGGATTTTCATGCCAACTCTTCTGAGATGTAAAAAAAAAGATTGCAACATGAGATCAGGAAATATTTGGAAAACAACAATGGATCCCGAAAACGCTGAAGGACTGTTGTCTTTGCTTCTCGGATGGTGTTTGTGTACGGTCGTGGCTTGGCGAGAAAGACACGGCTGCACAGGGCTTTAATTAAAAAATGGCACACCATATTAAATAATTAAAAAGTTGACAGGAACCAAGAAAAAAGGATGATGACACAACTGCACATCTTAGGACACAGTTAGGTTACTAATATATGGAATAAGTGATTTTTTTTTTCTCATGGACTCTTTTTAATCGATATTCCAGTTTTTTGCATTCTTTTAATTTGCATCTTTGGTTAGAAACATGGCTAGTGACTACCACTTAAGAAAGTGTTATTGCAGACAGGATTCCCATGTAGTTTCACCATATCTAAATGCAGAATCTTTCCAATCCAAATCTGCTTGTTAATCTAATGATATCTACAGACCATACACTTCAAAAGACTACTTTATTCTCTTGTCTAAACAAACTGACTGTTGCTATCCACATAAGAACAGTACATTGGGTCAACTGAAGCTTTCCATTCATGACCCATCCAAGATTACAAAGAAACTCCTCAAAAGGAAGAGGAGTGACATCAGGTGCAGGGAGATCGGGCAGATCAAACATAAAAAGCAGAGGCTGATGAGAGGTCAAAGCTGTAATCAATGAACAATCTCCAACAGCATCCGACTGTCTGAATCAATCACTGCACGCCTAAGATCTAACCAATCCGCTCTGTAAAAGAAACTGACAAAGCTCTGCCTTCATTCTCCACGGCTGATGTCACACGGATTCCAGGTTTAGCAACACAGGGCTGAGATTTAAGAGTTTGGATGCCAAATAATGATAATCTAGCGGTTTACTACAATGCTACTCAATATTTTAGAATCAAAGCCACTACCAGTTTTTTCACTGTCACCAATTACTCAAAGCACCAATGTTGGACACATAAATCCTAGCAACCAAACTTTTTATCCTAGCAACCAAATTTTGGTAAATGATAGAGACATGGGGGTTGGTTGCTAAAACTCACAGTGAAAAAACCAACATTCTATTAGGTCACAAACACCTCCATAGAAACCAGGCTGTTTACCATAGCAACCAATATCTATCTCAGCTGTGGAAAATCATAGAAACATGGAGGTTGGTTTATTTTACTTAAATTGACAAGCCAACATCAAAGTTTGTGGGCAAACCTAGGCACAGAATGGTTAATTATTGTGAACACTACCAGTTTTTCATCAATCCATAAATGTAACGGCCTTTCAGGAACTTAATAAAGAAATACCATGTTTAAAAACAGAATTCCCATCCACAGCATCATGGTGGTGTCCAAAAGATAGGTCAACGATCCCCTCATGGACCCTCGAGGGATGGGGGTGTAATGGTTAGCTGCTCTGGAATGCTGAGTAAATATTTAGTCTGAATGAACAAGCAGTAATAAATTACAGGTTCTGGGTTCCCTGAATGATGGACACCAGAATTATTTCAATAGGTCTCATTTGGCTAAACATCTAATGTCATGTAATGGACGTCAGTCGGGTTTCACACACAAACACTGATATGCAAGTAAAGAACGTGGAACATGTGATAACTGATCTGGACCTGATTGGTTTCACTTTGTCAGTGAACCATTTCTCAACCAAAATCTGAGAAAGAATAGAATGGTGCGGATCATTCTGGAGAAACAAGCTTTGCTGAAGGGGCTCAGTAGGGCAGGATATTAAACAGGTGGCACCGTTTGGTTTCCATCACAGAGGAATGTCTCCCTCACTTTTTCCACTTGTGATGCTCTTAAAACACAGCCACTTTTCGATTTGATTACACTTAAGATGTCATAGACATACAGTGTCGTCAATAGATACAATCAGTCAGACACATGAACTGAACCTGTAGATTCACCTCGAGCTACACATGCATCAGAGACAATAAAAGTTTTTTTATGTCACTTTATATGTCTGTTGTATTAATTGTAGATTTAAGAGTTATACCTGTAAATTTCATACAGTTCACTTCTGAACGTGAAGATTGATGAAAAAATTTGTTGTTGGCACCACTTGTCATTAACAAAAGTATTTTGCTTCAGATTAACAAAATTCGAAACATATCTCCACCGATACCATTCAAACTACAGCCTCCAAACATTTCCAATACATCCAAATTGGTCTGACCTGGATTTCTGTGGACTGGTGGCACTTACAGAATTCTGGAATTCCATTGACTTAACATGGGATGAAACTTTGTAAAACTGTATCTCAAACTGAGAATCTAATAGAAACTTCAAATTCACCACACTCATGGAGGGTGTCAGTCAGTGCAAGAACATACCAACCACTTTTGTATTTGAATCCTAGGGTCTGGGTTAAATGTTTTTTAAACTTGTACCATTGACTTATGACTTATTCTGGTCTTTGAATATAAATATGAAAAGGAAACAGAAATCAACATTAAAGTCAAACGATTACAGAAAAATGTGGATTTGATTATAATAATTAATGTAACATCTTTTTAATGACTCCCAAGGAACCAAACTGTTTACCCTAGCAACCAAATTGTCTGAACTCTCTCTCAGCCTTGGTAAATTATAGAGATGGGATTGGCTGTTTTAACTTCTCTCCATAGAAAACAGGCTGTTTACCATAGCAACTAGTATCTATCTCAGCTTTAGAAAATCAAAGAATCAATCTAGTTTGTGATTGCTATTATATGGATTTTAACTGCTGTGATTATGGTGCTGCTTTGCTTTTAAACATGAGCTGGTGCATTTTTCTACGAATTCAGGAAGTTGTAATAAAAATGCCCGCCGAGAACTTGTGTAAACTTCATATAAACTTTGGGCTTTGCTGGAAGTCAATGCCCTGCAAATAATTTCCCCTGCTTACCCTACAGCTAGTGCCAGGAACCATTATCTTACTTATCCTACTTCTGTGACTAATAAACGTATTTGTTGTTTTTGTAACCTCTTCATATGTGTAGAAATTTTTCCTTTCTCAAATTCTGTGACATTTTTCTTCCATGGGGAGCCATTGCTGACAATATGAAATGCGAAAAGCTTTTCTTTGCTAAGGAATCCCTGTCTGCTTGACACCGTTTACATGAATCATTAGACTAGCCTGTAGTAAATTACTGAAGTTTTGAGACTTAAGCGTGGCTTTTCTCCTAAGAGTTTAATTGGAGTGTACTCAGAAAAATCCCTTTTTTTCAAATTAAATAAACAAATCTTGTTTGCAATCAACGGCTCACATTTGTTGGGGTATTTTGTAGCATAGTATCCTATAGAAAATGTTGATTTTGAAAGGAACTGAAGGTTTCTGACAAATGTAGTAGGGTGTACTGAACACTGTATATTACATGGGCTCTAAAACATTTCTCTTGGTTCTTTTGTAAGAAAAGTAAAGCTATATTTATGTATAGCTACATAAACAAATGTATAACCTCACAATCAGCAAGATATGCTCTAGTGCTGTGGTAAAGATGAACCCGACACTCCACTAATGCAGCAGGAAATGCCTGGATGAAGGTCCAGTTGAGCCTGTCCAGCTCAGGGTTCTAACACAACAGGCTTTTACAGGAGGTGTGCAGAACATCCCATTCCCACTGTGAATCAAACCACTGCTTCTCAGACACAGCGAAGCTAACTGTACCCATTTAAATGTCTACCAGCTTCAACTTGTCTTGGACTTTAATTAGCAAGAGCAAAGCTAAAGTTAGAAAAGGTAGTTTCACAGTTTCAGGAAGTGATTACCTCAGATCCACTGTTGTGAAATAGTTGACAAACGATGGTTTTCATAAAAACAGCCATAATCAGAGTGAACTCTGACCAACGGGAGTGATGACAGTGACCATAAACAAGCTTGAGTGGATTTTAAACCTCTAGAAATAACTTGAAAAAGAAGAGTTTCCCATTGAAAGAGACACCCATAAAAATACACGGACTCTGAAGTGCTTTAACAACCCGTGAAACATTGACTGAAGATGCACTCGAGGCTTTCACCAAACTCTCAAGCACCGAGTCTGGATCATAAACTCTTTCTCGTTTAGTGGCCTATGAGACTTTCAGGTAGTCTAAGTAAAGCAATATACACAGGGTTTAACCATTATGTGTTGTTAGGGATGTTTTCAGTCGCTTCAGGGTGATTTTGGGTCTAAATTTTTTGTCAGCAACTTTTTCTCTGTTTTAATAAAAAGTTTAAGGTTTTTGGTGACAAATCTTATTTTTATATATATTTTGGGACAATGCTTTGAAAACTCAAAAATGCACTCTGGGCAAATGTACTACCCTTTCATCTTCTTCTTGGCTGTTAAATTTCTTTATCTACCTCTATATGTAGATCTTATCAAAACGACTACCCTGCTACACAACTACTACACTTTTCATCCTTTAATTGACAAGATCTTAAATGATGCGAGTGAAAAAGAGACTTATTTTTAATATGAAAAATTATTGTGGCCTGGATTTTTCTAATTCTTTATAAATGTAAAATAAAACTCAAGCAAAAATACAGTCAACTAGAACTTTATAAAAACATGAAAGTAAAAAAAAATGTATCAAATATTTATGTAAAATATGCAAATAGTAAGATAAAAGTAATATTATATGTTAACCTTGTAGATTCCCACGGAACACATACAAACTATTAACAAAATTAACCTGAAATTACTGCAAACATGTTTCATATTTGATCCACGTTTGGCTTTTCACAATATAAAACAATTAATCAACAGAATTAAAGTATTTACCACTAAATTAAAGCAAAATCGAATGCATTGAACCATAACAAATATGATTAAAAATACAATGTTCAACTAAGTTTATATATTTTTACTGGTTTATATATAAAAACATTAGAAATATAATTTAAAATTCCAATTCTAAAAATACATCAAGCAAAGATCTAAAATAAAAGATATTTATTCTCTTCAATGAAATAAGAAACTAAACTAAAATCTGATAAGAAATAAACAAAATAATATTTTTACAAATATTTATGAAAAATAGGTAAATAGTAAGATAAAAGTAAGATTAAATATTATCCTTGCAGACTCACACACAAACTATAAACAGAAATGTGAAGTAAACAAATGAGCCTGAAATAAATGAAAACATGTTTCATATTAAATCCACGTTTTGCTTTTCACACTATAAAACAATCAATAAACAGAATTAAAGTTTTTACCACAAAATTAAAGCAAAATCAAATGCAATGAACCATAACAAATACGATTAACGATTACGGTTCAACTAAAAGATAATAAAAAAATAAAAACATTAGAAATATAAATTAAAATTCCAATTCTACAAATACATCAAGCAAAGATCTAAAATAAACGTATTCTCGTCAATGAAATAAGAATCTAATAACAAAATAATATTTGTACAAATATTTATGAAAAATAGGTACATAGTAAGATAAAAGTAAGATTAAATATTATCCTTGCAGACTTCCACACAAACTATAAACAGAAATGTGTGGTAAACAATTTAGCCTGAAATAAATACAAATATGTTCTTGATCCTTCCTATCAAAATAAAACAAGCTATTTTTTATCAAAACAAAAGTGTTTTACATCAAATTTCAGCAGAATCGAACAATAAGCCAACACTTAAACGAGCTCATATTGAGATTACATTCACACAGTCTGCTCTGCAATCGTTCTGCTGAAGTAAAACCATGCTCCAGACGCAAGTCTCCAGACACAATAGAGCTCATTTAGTTTTTTTCACTCTTCCTGAATAAACAGCAGCAGAAAATCAGTGTCTGCCGCTGAAACACAGAGAACGAGACACAGAGGAATGCCTCTCGCCCGCCAAAACACACAGACGAGAGTCATGAGCTTGTACAAGCAGCACAGACACACACTTATACCACTGCTTCACACAGGTTTACCCCGATTAACTGCATCGCGTGGACGGTTATCAACTGCTCAAGCTCCTTGATTTCCCTGAGAGAAATCTGAGATTCTGGGAAATTCCTTCAATTAAATATTAAGATTTTGGAAAATACACAAATTACACGGCACTTTGTGATTCAGGCATATCTGCTTAACGTTGATGGTTCTTAAAGTCATGTACTTGAAGGACATTTCGTTCACAGTCTCCTGTTCAGCAGCACATGTGTTTATTGCATCTGGGATTCTCCGACTACAGTAACACCACGGCATCTGATTCTATAATTAACGGCTGCATGGTCAGGTTCCTGGATGGTACAGTTTGATGTTTCCATGATTATTTTATAACGGGTCACAGCGAATAAAGTTTACAGAGCACAGGTCATCTTTAAGCAAATATAAATTATACAAATAAATCAATAATAAATAAGATATACTGTACTAAAATCAACAATAGTTTTCTTTTTTCTTTTTAAACCTTGATGGCAGCATGGCCATTTTTTTACAGGCTACATCCTTTAAAAAATTGATTTATCTTTCAATTTAGAAGCTCATAGGATCAGCATGCAAAAGATGTTTTAAAACTTATAAAATATCCAAACCAAGTTATAATTCCTGACGGAAATCTGTCCTTAGTAAAAAAATATTATCAGCCTTTTTAGGGTTCGCATGGATTTCTTTCAGATCTTGTCTGGTCAGACCTTCTTTACAGTTTGGTCTCATAAATTACTTTTAAAACATAGTTTTTTTGTGACGCTGCACATCTTTTTAAACAAATATTTTTCATTACATTACACAAAAAAATTCCACAACAATTTTGAAATAGTTATAAAAAAAAAAAGAAATTTCTGGGTAGTAAATTGTCATTTTTACTGAAAAAAATCTCCAAATTTGACAAAGTTTTCATGATTTAAAAATCTACAGTGTTGAGACAAAAATAAACATTTATAAACTCCCCCCAAAAAGCAAAAGACTGTGAAACGGGTAAAAAAAAAACCAGGTATATCTCTCCTAAAATCTTACTACACTGTTCCAAGCACTTTTTTGAGCACAACCCACCAATTGTTTCACTTTGATTTCAAATATAATGTGTGGGTTTCACATGGGTTATTAATTTAGATTTTTTTTCTTTTAAACAAACATTATGACACTATTTGCAAGCCAATTCAAATTAAAATGTGAGAAAATGCACGATTGTCTTTCAGTTTTATTTTACACAAATGGACTACGAGCATGTAGACTTGTGAGGGCAAATCAGAGCCGTTAGTGCCATCCAGTGGAAAAAAAAGGTATATCCCTTGGAAGTTCAAGACCTGTGATATGACTTGTCTCTCAAAGTTCTGGTACAAAAAGTGCTTGGAACAGTGAATAAGGTTTTGTTTGTTTTGTTATACAATTCATATCAATTTGACCTTGTTTGGATTGTTGTGGAATTATTGTGTAATGTAATGAAAAAATATTTATAAAAAAAGAAGCTGGGGTTGTCCAAAAATTGATATCAACCATTGCCACAAAAAAATTCTCAAAAAGATAATTTGCTATTAAATGCTCGGTCTAAACTTAATTTCCAAATAGTAATAATACATTTACGCAAGAGGCTGTAGTTTATGACCCATTGTAAATTAGAAGTGTTCCGACTGTTAGCCTCAGATTGTGATATACCGCTATTCGTAATGGGAAAAGTGACTGGAAGTAAATAAAAGCGCCGAACTGAAGAACCGATCACAACACAAACCGCAAAACAGGCGACCGAAAATGGCTTCACCAGTCTGCCAGTACTTCCTTGTTTCTGAAACTGACTGCGAGCCATGTCACCCACTCACAGATGAGTGCCTTTTGGAGTTATATGAAGCCTCATCAAGGACAGCTTAACTGCAATAACGTTCCCCAGAGACACATGGAGTGCCAGGGTCTGTCCGGAGTCCATGTTACAACCTACAGTGCACAACTTCCAACTTTAACAAAAGCTTTCACAAGAACGTTCGAGGTCACGGTTCTCCACTTCTGATATGTTTGAACACTGGGAATCACAAGAGAAAAGGTCCACGATTTTTCTAAAACACAGAGAAAGCCAGAAGGGTCATCTCACACCATAGCATCGCACATTTGAACGCCTCTTAGAGACGCATTGATGGCCATTTTAAACACTCGCCGCTTGTTTACTCCGGGCAGCGACTGCAGGAATGAGAAGAGGAAAATTTTGTCAGCAAAAATGCAAAAATGCTTATATTTATAAGAGCTAAATATACCAGTCCTCTCTCAAACTTCTCAGACATGCTCTGTTCTAGAATCTGTGTGTTATTCATGAAGAAAAAGCTGTTGCTCTAACAAATCTTTCTCCTTAGGAATAATATAGACAGATGGAGTTTTACATACGTTTTGTTAATATTTTACATTTACTATTTAATTTATTTTTTGTTGTGCACTTTACCTATTGTCCTCCAATTACACATGGCCCATAACATCAATGTTTGGACAAGCTTTTTGTTTAAAGTGATTCAAAGTCACAGACGTTACAAACAAAGCTCATGCTGTGTGATTTTATTTTTTATTTATTAAAAAAAGTGCGTTCCAATAAATATTATGTTATGAATAAATATTCTCTTAATAGTTAATCGGCTCAAACTATTTTGGTTGTGGAACCTCATTAAAACGGGCAGCATCAAGGAAAAAAGCAGTGGAAAAGTCATCAAAAGAACCAATGATTTGCGTAGAGGAAAAGCATCTTAGAGAAAGAATTAATTGCAATGGAGCTCAGATGTAATTATCACGTGACCAACACTACACTGACGGTATATTTCATGAAAAAAACGTTACTTCTTGTTCCCTGATGAGCAAATCTCAGTAGCATTTTTCAGAACCAAAGCAGATAAAAAAGACTGCTACACTATTTCTACAGCATCTAAAGGTAACCTCCAGACAAGAGGATATCTGAGCAGAACTCAAGTACATCACTGCCTGTCTTTTAACCCAGCTCCAGTCCTGGTGTTCTCAGGACCACCAGTGTGATGCCCTGACCAAACAAATAGAAACAGTCCTAAATCAGTCCCAATCTGCCCCTCCTGTCCCATCATCCATCAGCCAGACACCCACGCTGCACATTTACAGCCCAGAAGCGCAGTAAACTCAGTAAAACCCAAGAGCTGCTCAGTGTCAGGACATGGCTCACCCCTGACCTCTAGAAAAGCAGAACAGTGTGGAAACATTCTACAGTTATTTCCATTGAAAAGAAACAAGTGTTAAAAATCTCCTTATTACGAGTAAAGTAAAGCTTTATTCATACAACTTTGCAGTTAATCACTTATCAAATTGAAGACGTTTTAAGATCATTAAGGATCAAATTTTCCATAAATTAATTATAAATTCTTAAAAAATAATAATAATAAAAAAAAAAATAAAAACAAAAAATTAAAAAAATTCACTGTAAAAAATTTACTGCATACAAGCTATCTAAAATTGTAAACAATGCCAGCAGGGTGACAATCTGTGAAAAGATGGAAAAAACAACAACATTTTGTTCCATTAAAATCTTAAAAAGATGTTAAAAAAGTCTCAGAGTCGTAGGTAAAGGAACAGAATACATTTGACATGTG
>SRMA01026989.1:0-11289 GCA_007224835.1 Danionella cerebrum
CTGTCCAAACCTCCAGCTGAGCACTGTTTCAGTTTCACTGTCCAAACCTCCACACTGAACAGTGTTTCAGTTTCTCCGTCCACCCTCACACTGCTCCTAACAGTGAGGTGTGGGTTTGGGAGGAGAGGAGCAGCATCCTCTGAGGATGGGGGTAAATCTGCTGGTTAGAAATATTTATTTCTGTTTCTCCTCGACTCTTGATTCGCGGTGATGGTTTCACAATCATGAGGGACACAGATTCAATATTTATTCAGAGCGTCTGAACGGCCTCCGAAGGCTTTTGTTGGCGGATCTAATTAATGAAATAATGTGTTTATTTTCTGCCGCGGTGTCCCCGCTCGTCTGCTCCTGGGACGAGTGTCTGCGCCGGTGGCTTTGTAGTCGGAGGGTTTTCCTGGGAGATGCTGGGCGGGCGCTGGTGAGCTCCTGTAGCATGAGGGAACCCAGGACTGACGAACTGTTAATGAATCTTCAAGAACATCGCTCCCATGCACACACAGAGATCTGCAAAAGGAGGAAATCTTTACCAGTAAGAGTAATGCGTGCGTGCGGCTCCTCCTCGTTAAAGCTTTGTTTGAAGGCATCACCTGACGGTTCAGTTTCTCTTGGGCAGAAATCTTCCCGAAAGCTCCAGCACTGACTCCAGATCAGCAGCCTCGTTATGAAAGCAGTAATAAGCAGATGGTTGAAGTCGATGTTGGTTTTGAAAAGCATCCTTGTAGTAAAACGCAATGGTTGCCAAGGTAGAGTTTTGGTTTCTAGGGAGGAGTCTGTGGTGCATGGAGTTCCATGAAGGAGCCGTCAGTGATGTCTCTTTCTAGGTTCAAATACTTTTGCACAGTGCTCGGTGCTTTCCCAGAATTCCTTTAGTGGGAGCAGTCTGGAGAGAAAGTTTGGTGTCTGTGGCTCGAGCTCGGAGTCCAGGAGGAGGTGCTTTCAGAACCAAGAGCGATAGACGAAAAACAAAATGCGTAATTCTGACATTTATTTCTTTATTTTATAAGTTCACACACAGCGGAAAATGGGTTTAATATTTTCCTGTGGCTCAGACGGTGGAGCATTGCGCTAACAACACAAAGGTCGTGGGTTCGAATCCCAGGGAAAGCAGGAACTATGACACAGTTGTTTGAAATGTAAGTCGCTTTGGATAAAAGCTAAATGGATAAATGTAATTTTTGCTGAATTTTGTTCAAACATCTCCGTTACTTTCAACAACAAAAGGTGCTGCAGCAAAAGCAGCGGATCGATCAACGTCTGGCAAATTCAGCTGAGCTTGATAAGTTTTGCCGGCTGCAATCATTTCATCAAACCGATTGAAAAGCTGTTTCGGGACCACAACATCTGCAGCTGTTTGATTGTGCTCCAGCTGTTAACAATGACCACCAGAGACCGGTATTAACAAAGTCATGAAGGATCTGAGCAATCCTCCACTGCGCTCTGAAGCACAAACTCTCAATGATGGGTGAGAGCGGGTGAGCAGCGGTTAGTACACGCCCCCTTTTTCTAAACCGAGGGTGCTCTGGAGGGCATTTCTTTTAAAGTGACGGAAACTGAAGAAAAGGACATTTTTGAGTTTAGAGAAGGTTTGAAAGTGTTGAAGTCTGTTCCTGATCACTGCCCCCCCCCCTTCTCTCTCTCCCCCCTTGGTAGCACCTCCTGCTGGTTGTCGCTCCCTCTTGATTTCAGCATGTCTATGTTCAGCTGCAGCCGGAGGGAAACTTACAATATTCTGCTTCTATATTCTTCTGTCCCCTGCAGTGACTCCCTCCCTGGTCATAACTGGTTTATGTTTATTTCACTTATTATTGACTGGTTTTATTTGATACATACACAACCTGCTACATGAGCTGCTCTCTGCTCATTCGTCTTAGTTGCTCTTGCATTGCTGAGCTTGGGCCATGGGATGCTTGCGGTTGCTGGTTGGTGTGGAGAGAGCTCCTGGACCAGATCTCCTGGTGGAGGTGTTCTCTGATCATTTCATCTGGGAGGTTGTGTCTCCTCCAGATCGGTTTGATTCTTCTTTTGTTCTAATGTTTATTTGAACGAATGAATATTTAATAAAAGGGAATCCCCGTGTCCTAGCGCCGGCTCTGTGGATCAATGAACACCATCCGCTGAGCGCGGGAAAGAAGAGTTTGCCAGCGTCACGCTCTGCTCCTGGCCTCCTCCGCCGACAGGAGGTGCTCTCGAGTTTCCCAAGCGCGTGTTCACGCCTCCATCAGCTCTGTGTGGGACAGCAGCGAGCACATGCAGCTGGAGACGGAGCTGTCCGGGCTCCCTGCGTCCCGGTCCAGCTCCAAACGAACCCAGCGGAGCTTCATTCGAGCAGGTGCACCTCCTCCTCCTCCTCCTCCTCCAGATCCCGTGCGCGGGGAAGCTCTGTCTTTGAAAAACAAAGCGCTTTGGGGGAGTCCATTGTGGTTCGTAAAGAACACTTCTGCTCGTTTTCTCACAGCTGTTTATTTTTACTTCAGTATTTCATCATTCTGGCGATTGCGTAAAAGTCGAGGTACAAAACAAACAGAAGGAGAGGGAGGGGAGGGGAGGGGAGGGGAGGGAGAGGGGAGGTGATCTCTGCCACTTCTGACAGTTCTCTAAAGTTTTGTTTCTGCTGCCGTATGCAAATGAAGCCCCAGATCCCGCCCGCTCATTGGACCCGAGTGCGCGTTCGCTCCGCGTTTGAAAGCTGACGTCACGGCGCGTGTACGGTTCCGCGTGGCTTTAATAGTGGCGCTCTCGGAGATCCTTTAAAAGTCCGGATCGAGCCCGGAGTGATTTTTTTTCTTTCCGTTCCGTTGCCAATCACGCGCGCCACACGCAGCCAGACATCCCCACGGCGCGCGCGCCTCGGCAAACTATCGCAAAGGCGAGCAAACAAACGGCCATGCGGTGATAAAGCACCGAGGAACCGGAGACGCTGCGCGCGCCCGAGCCCACCACGCGTCACGCAGAAAAAAGAAAAGCGCAGAAGAAAAGCGGCGCGTCCCAGCGAAGCCCAGCTTTCTGCGCGTTTGAAGAGTTAAATAAAGAAATCACGCTGGCGCACGCCGCCTCGAACCCGAGCTCTCTGACAGCTGCTCTTCAGCCCCTTTGGAGGACTGTCAACAGCAAAAGGATGGCATCAGAGCTGGCAATGAGCGCCTCCGACCTGCCCACCGGTCCCCTGGCCATGGAATATGTTAATGACTTCGATCTGATGAAGTTTGAAGTGAAAAAGGAGCCGGTGGAGCCCGAGCGCAGCATCAGCAGCCAGTGCAGCCGCCTGATCGCCGGGGGATCGCTCTCTTCCACGCCGATGAGCACGCCCTGCAGCTCGGTGCCCCCCTCGCCAAGCTTCTCGGCGCCCAGCCCGGGCTCCGGGGGGAGCGAGCCCAAGGCGCATCTGGAGGATTTCTACTGGATGACCGGCTACCAGCAGCAGCAGCAGCTCAACCCGGAGGCGCTGGGCTTCAGCCCCGAGGACGCGGTGGAGGCGCTCATCAGCAGCTCGCACCCGCTCCAGAGCTTCGACGGATATGCGAGGAGCGCTCCGTTCAGCGGCGCGGCGGGGCCCGGGGGCGCCATGGCCGGCGAGGAGATGGGCTCGGCCGCCGCCGTGGTGTCGGCGGTGATCGCGGCCGCGGCGGCGCAGAACGGAGCGCCGCACCATCACCACCACCACCACCATCACCACCACGCGCCCGGGCACGGGCACCACCACGCAGGGTCCGGCGCGCTGTCCGGCGGAGGGAGCGGCGGCGGCGGTGGCGGCGGGGGCTCCGCGGGACTCCAGCACATGCACCTGGACGACCGTTTCTCCGACGAGCAGCTCGTCACCATGTCCGTGCGCGAGCTCAACCGGCAGCTGCGCGGCGTCAGCAAGGAGGAGGTGATCCGGCTCAAGCAGAAGCGCAGGACCCTCAAGAACCGCGGCTACGCGCAGTCCTGCCGCTACAAGCGCGTGCAGCAGCGGCACGTGCTGGAGGGCGAGAAGAACCAGCTCATGCAGCAGGTGGACCACCTCAAGCAGGAGATCTCCCGCCTGGCGCGCGAGCGCGACGCCTACAAGGAGAAGTACGAGAAGCTGGTGAGCAGCGGCTTCCGGGAAAACGGCTCGAGCAGCGACAACAACCCCTCGTCTCCGGAGTTTTTCATGTGAGTTTCCGCTCGGCGCTTCTCGGAGCCCGCGGACGCGTCGTCATGCACCGGCTGTGTTTCTCGCGAGTGTGGGTGGACTCCTCCGAGCCCGGGCTGCTGCGTCCGGTGCCGGGGTTAACCCCGAAGCCGCTCGCGCTCCGGTGTCTCGTGTTGAAGTTTGTTCTGGACTCGAGCGGGCTGTGCGTGCGTGTGTGAGCGTCTCTTTCACAATCGGACTCGGCTCCGGGCACGTGCTCCCCATGTGCGCCCTTTCTTTCCCCCGAACGAACTGAAACGCGCTCGCGCTCTTCCTCACATTGGCCCGAGCACTTTTTTGGGGGGAAAAGTTTTACCTTCTTCCGACAAGCGCTTTCTGGAGAGGTGTAGAGTCGGGTCTCCGCTAAAGAGGAGCCGCGGGATGGCGCGCAAACTTTCGCTCCAAGCGTTGCGCACCGTCGGCTTTATTTATTTGTATAAAGTGTCAATAAATAAAACAAATTAGAATTGCATCACGTGTATCGAGCTTTCAGGAACATTTACATCGATTATTTGATCAAGCATCAATCAATCAATCAATCCATCGATCGATCAATCGATAAACGCGTAAAACCAAAGGCTCTGCTGACAGCGATGCGACATCCCTGGGTTTCATGTGCTATTACACAAAAAAATTATTTTATTTTTAATTCAAGTTGACTCTCGCTGGTTGAGCTCCTCTTTACGTTTTATTTAATTTGATGCACTTAAATTTTAATTACAAATATGAAAAAGGGAAGTCATCGATCAAACGCGCGTCGGAACAAATGCGCGCGGACTGTCAAAGTTTAAATTCACAAATAAAATCCAGATCAACTCAAAGTAAATAACTTTATTTCTTTCCACGCTTCGTTAATAATTAGTGAATCATCGAGAAATGTTGCTTTTAAATGACATTTAATCAAAAATAATCCACAGTTTCTGGAAACACACGAGCAGCTCGACGATCAAGATAAAGGTAGAAATATTTATTTTCATTTCTTTAACCTCTCTTAATTACAATTAACGTAATCTTGTTTAAAAGCGTTTCTGTTCCTCGAGGTTTCATTCATTTTATCAGAGTTTAAAGCATCTCGTGGAGTAATGTTAATAATATCTGACAAGTGAGCAAACAATCATCGGCGGTTTCTTTCAAGTTTAGTAACTTCTGTTTAGTTACCAGTGTGTTCATAAACAAGTTTAGATATTTCAACAAAAGATATTTAAAATATAAATGAACAGGATTTTATCCTTCGGTTCTTCTGTAGTAAAGCGGATTCACTGCGGTTTGAAGATCTCCATTCCCTGAGCCGTGCACTGGAATATATTGTTCTCTTTAAAACCAGCATCAGATCGTTTCCTCAGGTTTCAAAATGTTCCTTTCATTTTCTTATAGAACATTTGTCTTTTTTTGTCATTTTCATGAATGAATCCAGTTTCTATGAAGATCTGACTTTTTAAAGCAGTCGAGGTGCAGCAGTGATTAAATCCATTTCACCAAACGCGCCCCAGACACCTCTCTCTCTCTCTCTCTCTCTCTCTCTCTCTCCGTGTGTCTCTGGTTGATGTTTGTGGAGAAACATTTCAGCCGAATCATGCCTCCATCCACCGATTGCTTCGACACACTGACCTTAAACCGTAGCTCGACTCCGTGATTCTGCCTCAAAATCTTTAATTTTCACCTTCATGAATCTGGCTGTCACTTTATTAATTTGTCCAGTGATCAGGAAATGAAACGTGGGGGGGGGGGGTGTTTGATGGAACGCTAGATGCTCCTCACAGGGTTCATCTGAGAATGAAGTGTTTCATCTTTTTTTCATTGACGCTTTAAACTCGGAACAAACTTGACGGTACATTTGTAATAATTATTGAAACGCAGCATGACGTTTGTCATTGAAACTATTTGGAACAAATTTATCTTATCCCCCTTTTGAAATGAATGTCGATGCGTGAGAAAGCAATTGAATTCAAACTAAACTTGAAAAAGAACTAAAACCTAATGTGAATCGTATGATGTATTCATAACTAAATGTTACTGGATCTCAGTTTGGAACCATCGTCGACATTTAATGAAACACAGTGTAAAACGGCTTTTAAAACTATTTATTCATTGTTGTGTCAACACATTGAAACAGGGACAAAATTTCTATATGAAACGCTCTTGAAATGGTTTGAAACATTTCTGAAATGTCATTTAGACTTAGACAATAATTGTGAAAGTATTTTGGAACATTTTTTAAAAGTTGTGTTTTTCATTGAGATGAAACAATGTTATGTAACACTTTTACTAACTGTACTTTTAATAACTGTACGATAATAAAGCAAATGTGTATTTGACTAAAACGTTGAAAAGTCATTGGAACACTAAATGGTATAAAAAAAAATATATATATATATATATATATATATATATATTGTTTCATTATAGATTTGGACAAGGTTTCTCCGCTCATTCTGGAACTGAAATTGAAAAAATTCTATGAAAATCAACACAACCTCATAATAAAAATTATGCAGCAGACAAATAAACCTAGATTGTAGCATTTAAAAAATAAAGCTGATTTACTATCAAAAAAAAATTTTTTTTCATTAAATAAAAAAAACAAACATTTGAGATCCTTAAAGAGGTACAATTCAGTAAAAGGACGGTGAAACTGAAACACTGTTCCGTGTAGAGCTGGAGGTTTGGACGGGAAAACTGAAACACTGTTCAGTGTAGAGCTGGAGGTTTGGACGGTGAAACTGAAACACTGTTCAGTGTAGAGCTGGAGGTTTGGACGGTGAAACTGAAACACTGTTCAGTGTAGAGCTGGAGGGTTGGGCGGTGAAACTGAAACACTGTTTGATGTAGAGCTGGAGGTTTGGACGGTGAAACTGAAACACTGTTCAGTGTAGAGCTGGAGGTTTGGACGGTGAAACTGAAACACTGTTCAGTGTAGAGCTGGAGGTTTTGACGGTGAAACTGAAACACTGTTCAGTGTAGAGCTGGAGGTTTGGACGGTGAAACTGAAACACTGTTCAGTGTAGAGCTGGAGGTTTGGGCGGTGAAACTGAAACACTGTTCAGGGTAGAGCTGGAGGTTTGGACGGTGAAACTGAAACACTGTTCAGTGTAGAGCTGGAGGTTTGGACGGTGAAACTGAAACATTGTTCAGGGTAGAGCTGGAGGTTTGGACGGTGAAACTGAAACACTGTTCAGTGTAGAGCTGGAGGTTTTGACGGTGAAACTGAAACACTGTTCAGTGTAGAGCTGGAGGTTTGGACGGTGAAACTGAAACACTGTTTAGTGTAGAGCAGGAGGTTGGGACGGTGAAACTGAAACACTGTTTAGTGTAGAGCTGGAGGTTTGGACGGTGAAACTGAAACACTGTTCGGTGTAGAGCTGGAGGTTTGGACGGTGAAACTGAAACACTGTTTGGTGTAGAGCTGGAGGTTTGGACGGTGAAACTGAAACACTGTTTGGTGTAGAGCTGGAGGTTTGGACGGTGAAACTGAAACACTGTTCGGTGTAGAGCTGGAGGTTTGGACGGTGAAACTGAAACACTGTTCGGTGTAGAGCGGGAGGTTTGGACGGTGAAACTGAAACACTGTTTAGTGTAGAGCTGGAGGTTTGGACGGTGAAACTGAAACACTGTTCACTGTAGAGCCGGAGGTTTGGACGGTGAAACTGAAACACTGTTTGCTGTGATACAGGATTATAGATATTCATGAGGATTATTAAGAAACCTGAAGCTGAAATGATGTTTGTTTTTTCATGATCCAGTGACAGACGTGTGACGCTCAGGAGCAGAATTCTCCGTTCGCTGGATTTACGTGTGATTCTTCTGTTTTTCAGGGGATTATTTTGACATCCTGATGGATCGGAAAGTCTCTGGTTTCCCTTTTAACCTGATGGAGAATCCCATGTACTGGGGCAGCACTGCTAATTACCTGGGCCTGGCGCTAATGTGAGTCTGATCACAATCATCTGCAGGAATCCCGTTCTTTCAGGCGCCTGAGATCAGTGTTGTTCCTGAGGAGGAACCCACGCCTGGAGATGATAACAGCGTGTCTGGAACATGAGGGTTCTGTGTCTGTGGGTCATGGGCGACACGTGTGTGTTTGTGTGTGTGTGTGTGTGTCTCTCTATCTCTCTCTCTCTCTCTTTCTATTTCTCTCTTTCTTTCGCTCTCTCTCCCTCTTTCTCTCTGTCTCTCTATCTCTCTTTCTATTTCTCTTTCTCTTTCTTTCGCTCTCTCTCCCTCTTTCTCTCTCTCTCTGTCTCTCTATCTCTTTTTCTATCTCTCTTTCTCTCTCTCTCTCTCTCTCTCTCTCTCTCTCTCTTGCCGCATCTGACGCAAACGAGACTTTCAGGATCGATGTTTCAGACGAGACTCCGCTGCGCTGGACGCTCGAGAGGTTTATCGTTTAGAGGCCGTCTCGATCCCGCTCCCTCCATCAGCCGTTGCCTGGCAATCAAACAAGCTCTGTTGCCACGGCAACCACCAAAGGCTTATATAGAGTTCACAGGGGAAGCTGGTGGAATAAATTTTGATAAATGGATTTGAAAAACTTTTACTTTTACCATCAGCCAATCGGGTTCAAGCTCTCACTTTCTCCTCTTACTATCTTTTTTTCTCTCACCCCCTTTGTCTTCTTTTACACCCTCCCCCCTTTTTTCTCTGTTTCCATTTATCTCCTCCTCTCTGTCTTTCATTTCTCTCTTGTTTGTACCGTTTCCATCTCTTTCTCTCTAAATTTCTCTCTTTATTTCGTATTATTTTCTCACTCTCGCCCTGTTTCTCCCTCACTTTCTTTGTTTCTTGTCTCTCCCCATCTCACTCTCTTTCTCTCCCGCTCTTTCTTCTTTTTCTCTTACTTTTTCCCACACTCTGTCTGTGTCTATCTTTCCGTCTCACATTTCTTTTCAACAGTAAAGAGTGAAACCAGTAGAGGAGCCTCTAGTGATGAGATGGTTTCAGCGATTGATCAGTGGACAGCGTTTCTGATTCTGGATGAGCTGCAGCAGGTGATTGATAAGGAAGCTTCCTCTCTGACCTCCTGCAGCTCTCCTCGGTGACCCACACTAATGGTGTTCCTTCCACTGATCGACGTCAAGCCTTGGCAGAGAGAGAGAGAGAGAGAGACCGTGACACCGCTAATGTTTCCAAGCCTTCGTCAAACAAAATGTTTAACCTCCTTCTCAAGGAGAACCTCTCCATCACTCGCTCTTAAAGAGTCGCTCTCTGTTCCCGGGGATTCGTCTTTTCCTCTCCTCACCCGACTCCTCGAAATGTCAACGAGAACTCTTGCCGTAACGTTTCACTGAAGTGTAATCACTGGATAAAATGCCTCTGGGGTCATGTGACATTACAGAAGATTCCAGGAAGCGGTTGGTTGAGTCCATCACATGCCGTCAGCCAA
Organism: Danionella cerebrum; assembly: GCA_007224835.1. Lineage (NCBI taxonomy): Eukaryota > Metazoa > Chordata > Actinopteri > Cypriniformes > Danionidae > Danionella > Danionella cerebrum. Next base: position 9,534 of record SRMA01026989.1, read on the forward strand.
TCACAAGCTGTGTTTAACCGAATCAGTGATGGAGATGCATCCAGGTGGAAATAAACGGAAGTAATTGTTCATTATTAATCAGAACCACTGAGCAATGTTTGATGGGAAACTGGGTTAATGGAGGCTCTGAGAGCATCCTTCGGCCCAGAAACAAAGTTAATAAGTATTTCTCTCTCCCTCTCTCTATCTCCCTCTCTTCTCTCTCTCTCTCTCCCTCTCTCTCTGTCTCCATCTCCCTCTCTCTCTGTCTCCATCTCCCTCTCTCTCTCTCTCTCTCTCTCTCTGTCTATCTCTCTCCCTCTATCTCCCTCTCTCTTTGTGTCTCTCTCTCTCTCTCTCTCTCTCTCTCCACAACCTTTGTTTTAAAGCTGCAGAACAGCCACAAACTCTAGCTCTGGGTTTCTCTATTGGGGACGGTTGAGTAGCACTTAGAAGAGTAACATCCAGAAACAATTCTAGCCTCCCGAACTGTAAACTCTTAAGGCTGGAGTCAAACCTGGTCCACAAAAGAACGTAAAGGTGAGAAGAAAGAATAACGATCGATCGTTTGTGGTGATTATTGATCAGAGCTGGCTGAGAGCCGTCTGACCCCGTTATCAGCCTCTGGACTCGAGTGTAAAGCTCAGCTGGAGGTGGATGAGCGAGGCTTTTATCACCAGATGTTACACAACACCCGACACCTCAGCATCACTCGAGGGGCAGAAGTGGGTTAACGGGACGCCTCACTCGAATCCCTCCCATACACTCTGCAAGCATAGCTCCATATTCTGCTTGTATTGGTCCGAAAAACACAAGTTTTTCTTTCCATCAAGGGTGGACGTTGAAACTGAAACACTGATTGTTGTAAAGCAGTGTGCTCTCTTCCTGCCGAGTGTTTGCTTAAATTATGATTCGTATTATTTTGTTGTTCCGCCGGCACACAGAAGCTTTCCTATTACAGTTTCTCATCAAAATGTGTTTTCGAGACTGAAGAGAGGTTAAAAAAACAAAGCCTGCAGTAATTGAATATTTCAAAAACGGCGCATTCAGGTCAAGGGTGATGCGGGGGGACACAAACATGCACTTGAGTAACCAGAGGAGTTCTGAATATATTCAGAATATATCAACTGCAGTTCATTCAGAGCGCTGGGAATAAAGCTCAACAATCACAATAGCACTGTGTTCCCCTCAGTGAGGGTTATTAGCTTTAGAGAAAATCTTACTTCCTCACATTTAGAGATAAATTAATGTTGCGATTACTAAAAACATTAATAACGTTTCCTCTTCTGCCGTTTAATGCAGGAATGCCAGTCCTGTGGGGATGATCCTGACCGCAGTCGTGGCCCTCTCTTACAAAGTAGCCATTGCTTATGAAGCGTAAGTAAATAATAATCCTTAACAAACAAATCATGTTTTCTATTTCTGATCAGAACGAGACCAATCTGATCATGTTTTCTGGTTCTGATCACATTGGGACCAATCTGATCATGTTTTCTGGTTCTGATCAGATTGGGACCAATCGGATCATGTTTTCTGGTTCTGATCAGATTGGGACCAATCTGATCATGTTTTCTATTTCTGATCAGAACGAGACCAATCTGATCATGTTTTCTGGTTCTGATCAAAACGAGACCAATCTGATCATGTTTTCTGGTTCTGATCACATTGGGACCAATCTGATCATGTTTTCTGGTTCTGATCAGATTGGGACCAATCGGATCATGTTTTCTGGTTCTGATCAAAACGAGACCAATCTGATCATGTTTTCTGGTTCTGA
>SRMA01026989.1:13081-28571 GCA_007224835.1 Danionella cerebrum
CGAGACCAATCTGATCATGTTTTCAGGTTCTGATCACATTGGGACCAATCGGATCATGTTTTCTGGTTCTGATCAAAACGAGACCAATCTGATCATGTTTTCTGGTTCTGATCAAAACGAGACCAATCTGATCATGTTTTCTGGTTCTGATCACATTGGGACCAATCTGATCATGTTTTCTGGTTCTGATCAGATTGGGACCAATCTGATCATGTTTTCTGGTTCTGATCAGATTGGGACCAATCTGATCATGTTTTCTATTTCTGATCAGAACGAGACCAATCTGATCATGTTTTCTGGTTCTGATCAAAACGAGACCAATCTGATCATGTTTTCTGGTTCTGATCAAAACGAGACCAATCTGATCATGTTTTCTGGTTCTGATCAGAACGAGACCAATCTGATCATGTTTTCTATTTCTGATCATATTGGGACCAATCGGATCATGTTTTCTGGTTCTGATCAAAACGAGACCAATCTGATCATGTTTTCTGGTTCTGATCAAAACGAGACCAATCTGATCATGTTTTCTGGGTCTGATCAGATTGGGACCAGTCTGATCATGTTTTCTGTTTCTGATCAGAACGGGGCTAATCTGACCATGTTTTCTGTTTCTGAACTTGTGTGTGTCCAGGCCTTTCACAGAAGAGATCTACAGACGCAGGAGTCAGCGCTGCAAACACAAGTGAAGAAGAGGAAGATGGAGACATGACAAGACCAAAGTAATTAGCTTTCACACAACTTTTAAACTTACCAATATCAGCTATATTTTGCTCTCCTTGCTCTTGTTCCAAACAATTTTGAGTTATTCAGAAACATGTCTCTGTTCTACTGAAGTCTGATATTCATAAGAAGAAACTCGCCACTGATTTCCAGAGTGAGGAAAGCTCATCGAGGAAGCGTTCGGTGACTGATTTCAATTTCGGCTAAAAGCTTTAATTTTGTTCTTCAGAAGTTTCCCAGTAAACGCCTTATATACAATAAATATAAAACTTGTTTTTGTCTTCCATCTCATGCTTTTTTTCTCTCAAATAATCATAATAAAACTCTCAATAAAACATAAGAAGGGGTTGCACCATAATGGTGTAAAGCGAGAGCTACGCATTTCATTCTTTTGTGCATTATTCAGAAAATTCATTTGTTTTGAAAGTTCACTTCCAGAATGAATCGTATTGGATGGTTTATAATGAGTTCCTTTGTTTTAATTCCTTTTGTATTATATGTGATTTTTTCTGTTAAAAAAAGTATTTATTTTTACATTAAAAACGTTGTTTAGAAGAAAATATCACTTTATTGTGGTGTTTCTGACCCTCAGGGCTACGGGGTTGAGTTTGATCATGTTTTCTAAATCTTTGGGGTTTTGGATTGTTATATGGGAGAATACTCGTTTAATTTAAACCGTGTATTCCCTCAGGACGTTAAACAACATCTCAGAAAACTTCTAAATAGTCTCTTAAAGGTTGATGCTCCAGATTTATTGTTAATCTCAACATGACCCTTCACCTGTTTCTCTCGAGAGCGAGCAAAACATTTCCTTGCTTTTACTCGGAACAAACCATGAACCGTTTCGGGCTTGTGTTTCCAGAATTGTTTGTATTTCAGAAAGTTCAGTAGACAGCATCTTGAAGAAACTCCAAACAGGTTTCATCCCACAGAAGAAAGAAACTCCCGAGTCCTTTCTGAGCCTACGGAGGAGTTCCGCCGAGTTCTTCGTCCGTTCGCTGAGTTTTGCAGATTTTTGTTGTTTTCTGGAAGCTTAAAGCATGATCGATGGTCCCCGAGACTCTGATGACGTCAGAAATGTGTTGCATAACCAACTCCAGACACCAAACACAATAATCAATCCCTTACCGGCGCTCCGGGCCTCTAATTCATTTTTGAAGGAGTTCATTTCAGATGCAGCATGAATATTTGTGTTGATGTTCTGATTGATCGGCTTTCCTGCCAAACCTGCTCCTTGTCTGAGCTTTTAATGTGAAGGTGAGTGCGCACCACATCGGCAGAATCCACTCCCGGTTATCGGTGACCCTCCCCCAGAAGATACCAAGAATATGCAGCTACACTGAATATCTCCGAATACCAATCTAGCCACAGGGGTTTCAAGAAGAAAGAATACCGTGCTTTATATTCAAAAATGGTTTAAAAAGTGTTCTCAGGACGGTCGGCCTCTGTTTCGATCCGTTTGAAATGTACATTAAATGAAGTTAGTTGTAGAGTCACACGACCGGAAACGAGGGAAAGATGATGACTTTGTGATTTCTGGCTGTGGAAAGCGAGATCAGTTTCAATCCTTCGACGCGTTCTGTCGCGCTCATGTTTCCAGCTGAACCTGCTCTGCTGCTGTGTTTTATTTGGGAGAGAGGAGAGCAACTCTTGTTTTCTTTAGCTGTAGTTTACAGCAGGACGCGGCAGCACCGGGCTCCAGTGCTTCCTTCATAAAGCTTGACCTGTGAGGATCCACATCGCTCCCAAAGAGCTCATGTAAAAGCTCAAGAAAAACCAAGTACATCTCCTCAGGCGTTGCTCGTGACGTGACGCGTTGTAGAAACACAGCTGAACACTTTAACTCACCATGTGATTGTGCTTTCAGTCAGGTTTTATTTTCATGTGCGTCTTGTTCAAGTTTTCAATGTTTAAGAATTTAAAATACAACACAGAAAACTAAAAGTTTAATGTGTTGTCTTCTCATCTATGTTTATGAAATTAATAAGTCATTATGAAGCGATGAACACTGAAGACGTTGTTTTTGAGCGTATCTGTCGTTGAGTTTTCAACAGTTCTGCTTCGACTTTCTACTATAAAGTCAGATTAGCAGTGCATTGGAAGCGGCTGTTTTTGTGATGCGAGGGCGAGGTTCTGATTACATCACTTTTGGGTGAAAACCCTGCAGCTGGTGGTAAAATGCAGGAAGATTGAGCCTCTGCAGAGTCGATGCCATCACATGCATCACATTCTGCTTCCTCTGACGGCTGCAATGAACTGAAGCCGAGTCGAAATCACATGTTTCTGGGCTTTTAGAGTTTATGTTTTTCTTTAGATGCCTGTTGTTTCTTTCAGTGGAATGCATGAAATGTTCTGCTTCTGTAGGGAATAAACTCCACTGTGCTCTTGTCTTGTGTAAGGTGTAGTGATGATTGCTAAGAACGTTTCTGACTGACGGATTATTTGAAGACCATCTGCTTCTGTGCGTCATCAAATACATTATTATTGTTTCGTAACAAAGGGAAACCACATGAACCACCTCTAATTAACTGAAAAGTGAGCTCAGACAACCCAATATATAATGTTAATTAATAATCATCCATTAACTCTTTCTTGATCCCAGCTCTATAAACCTGATGCTGGAAGTGATTTGTCTATTGGTCTATTTACCATTTTTGAGAATTCAATTTCAGTTTCAACTTAAGGTTTCACCCAGACAGCAATAGGACATGGAGACTTTAAATTGTACATATAAATGTCACTTTTCATGCAAAGTAATAATTCAGTTTTAAAGCAGGTTTTTTTAGTGTGATAATTATAATTGTTATAAAGCGAGTTGAACCTTTATTTTTTTTTTTTTTTTTTTTTGAGAAACGCATTATTTTGCTCAAGTCTGACCAAATTGAGTCTGGTTTTTATTTTCATTGTCTAAACATTAGCCACGCACTTGTGCAAGCGTTCGAGTTTCTGATTACACGTTAATATGAACAAATCAACAAAACTGCACTACCAGCACAAATGTTCTTTCTGGAGGATTAAAATCTGCTGACACGGAGGTGAAAACAGAAAGATTGTTAAACACTTTTATCCGGTCTGGTGAAGCATCTCGTGCTAATGCTAACAGATACCTGCCTGCTTTTTTTATTATTATTATTTTTTTTTTTTAGAAAGCTTTTGTATGTTGTTTGCCCACACCTCAACATCTTTTTAAAATGTTTTGTTTTAAATATTCTTGTCAAACGTCCGTGACGTGTACCTTGGCGCGAATTAAAGCTAGGCTAATCATCGCCTCAGATGAAACGTTTCTAATTACCGTACGTTTCATTAACGTTACTTACACCTCCGCAGCTTAATGGTAACATAAACATGTACGTGTTATCCTGTTATTGTTTTTAAATAATTGTAATGAGTAAAATACTGTGAGACATCAGTAAAACGTTAAATGCATCCATTCAGTCCAAACACCACTGACTTCTACATTTATAGCTTGCATTAAATTATTTTGGCAAAAGTATGAAAACTTGAAGTGTGAGTCCCTCCGTGTTTTCAGCTGAAGCTCTGTGTTTGTTCATGGGAAACCTGAGCTGTTAGATCTTAGAAAACTGGTACAAAGAAAAGCCCTGATTTAGATGCTTCCGCTGCACTGTGTGCAATAACAACAGCAAACACTGCCCCAGACCTGGCATCTTTGTTCTAAATAACTTCTATGTAGTCTGTTGTGTACATAGCTGGACAAAATACGTGAAATTGTGAACTTTAGAAAGTTGTCAATGTGTTCCTTAGTATGTTATAAGTTTGCATTTGGCAGTTACCTTAGATTTTGAAATATTACTGAATTGGTTAAAAGTAAAAAACGTGAACTTTGTAAATGTGTATATAGGGGATTCTTTTATATAAAGGATGAGTTTCTGGAGCATATTTGGAAACCATTGTTTCTTATAGTAGAAGCCGCTAAAACACCACTGCTTGACGGTTTAATAGTTTTTCTTTATTTTATGACATTTAATTGTATATTTTGGACGCAAGTGAACAGCAAAAACGCTGTTGAGTTAAGCTTCATGATGCAGTCGCCTGAAATGTATTTTCAGTTGAAGGAGTCCTAGAGAAGCAATTTCTCATCGCTGATCGTCTCTTTTGGTTTAGGTTATGAGATCGTGGTCTTCTTGAAGAAATAGCTCATACCCTGGAGGTGGCTTTTTGGGGGGTTGAAAAATAAGATGATGGGATGGATGTTGGTGATGCAGGTTGCTGGTGTTAAATACTTCCCCACATGTACCTCGACACCATCACTCCTCCATGTTCCACTCCTCCAACCATGCATCTAGAGAGCATCCTTCACCTTCTCTGAGTTACTCAAAGACATGGTGTGTGGAATCTAGGATTTCAGATGTGGACATCTATGGTTGGAGATCTAATTCCCTTGATCAGATCTAATCTACCAGTGACGTCTTTTTCTATGGAGCTGCTTTGAAGCATCTGCATGTAAGTTCCTTTGTCTTCTTGGTCTTCTTTCCTGGTGCGCTCCTTGCATGAGCTGGATTTGTTTTGCTTCCTGTTTTTTTGCTTGGTGCACTTTGGACTCAATCAATTTTTTTCGTAATTTCCTGAAATTCCTCACTAACATGACCTGCTATGGGGTGGCACAGGGGTGAATTGGGCAGCACTGCTGTCCAGGGTGTCCCCTCACCTTTCATCCATAGTGCTCTTTCAGGTAATACCTGCAGAACCCCTTGGTCCTGGAAGGAAGAGATGGGTGAATGAATGAATGGATGCTCGACTGTAAAGAAGATGATCACAAATGGACCTCAATGAGGTGTTACATCATGAAGCTCACAGTGAAAGCCAGGGGTATGAAGCAAAAATCCAGATCAACAGCTGAAGGTCACGTGGTTTGCTAACTTTCAACTTGTGAGGCATTTCTAAATGATTGGAATTGCATTTATTAAACCAAAACAATATATATTTACATTTATGCATTTGGCAGACGCTTTTATCCAAAGCGACTTAAATTTGAATGAACATATTTTTTCTGTCAGTTCATGCTTTCCCTGGGATATATTTCAGAGCAGTTCCTTGTTTTTTTGTAAAATTCAGTACAGTAGAGGACCCCCCCCCCCCTCTCTCTTTACTCTGTATCTCGGTATCATTTTCAATCAGCTCCTGAAAAAAAGGCTCCGGGGCTCTGACGCATCTTCAGCGGGAGGCGGGGCGACGCATCTCGGCTATAAAATCCGGTTTCTCCGCTGGACCGCTCCAGACGCTCTCTGAACTCCCTTGGATCTCTCTCCCCCTCCGAAATCCCTCTCTCGAAACATGATCAAGAAAATGAGTCCCTCCGAAAGCGAGTTCGACATCCCCGCTAAGAACTGCTACCGGATGGTGATCCTGGGCTCCACTAAAGTCGGTAAAACGGCGATCGTGTCGCGCTTTCTGACCGGCCGCTTCGACGAGCAGTACACGCCGACCATCGAGGACTTTCACCGGAAGCTTTACAGCATCCGAGGAGCCGTGTACCAGCTGGACATCCTGGACACCTCCGGGAACCACCCGTTCCCCGCCATGAGGAGACTCTCCATCCTGACAGGTGCCGGTCCTTTTCCTTCAGATGCTTTATTCAGTTTAAATGCACGTGTCTTTGCCAGATCTGACGCGCACAGTTGAACTTTACATTTAAGTTGCTTTAAAAAGATGTAAAATATCAAGACAATGTTTTACGTGTGTTTTTATTTATTCAAAGAAATAGGCAATAAAATTATCGTGCCAGTGTTAACTTGTAATTGAAAGAGTTCGGCTCCGAAACAAACTTGGACAAAGCAGAGTCCAGGTCAAATCCAAGGAGGAACAACAGTGAAAAAAAAGCTTGTCCAAAACTCATCCTGAATATTTGAGTTCTCTAAACTTAACCGTTCCTCGATCTAACTCACGGTGATGCCTGAACACTCGGAGAATTAACTCAAGACGAATTCATCAAGGCATTTCATTCCTCCTTAATCACAACGTCTTACACTAGCTACTCAGAAATGACCTACCGTCAGCCAAAGCGAATGTTTCCAGATCTAACCTTCATCTTCCCTCTCCTCGTATTTGTACCAAAACAGTAACTGTAACGGTGCTGAGAAGCTGAGTGTAGGTGTTCGTTCCACATTAATCCAAAACCTGAGCACATCTCAATAACCCTCAGCATGAAGATCTCGTGAACAATCATCAAGCAGCATGTTCCAGACACCTTTCCTCATCCCCCCCTCTCTTTCTCTCTCTCCTCAGGTGATGTGTTCATCCTGGTGTTCAGCCTGGACAACCGCGAGTCCTTCCAGGAGGTGCAGCGTCTTAAGCAGCAGATCTACGAGACAAAGTCCTGCCTTAAAAACAAGACCAAAGAGAACGTGGACGTTCCACTGGTCATCTGCGGGAACAAGGGCGACCGCGAGTTCTACCGGGAGGTGCAGCGGGACGAGATCGAGCGGCTGATTGCCGGGGACGAGCAGTGCGCATACTTCGAGATCTCTGCAAAGCGCAACACAAACCTGGACCTGATGTTCCAGAGGCTCTTCACCCTCGCCAAACTCCCCAACGAGATGAGCCCAGACCTGCATCGCAAGGTTTCGGTGCAGTACTGCGACATCCTGCACAAGAAGTCTCTCCGAAACAAGAAGATCAAGGACGGAGACGCGTATGGGATCGTGGCACCTTTTGCGCGGCGCCCGAGCGTTCACAGTGACTTGATGTACATCAAAGAGAAGGCGATCGGAGGAGGACAGGCCAAAGACAAAGAGAGGTGTGTGATCAGCTAAACGCGGCGCGGCAGACCCTCAGGAGATAGTTTACGATGCAGCCACCGTGCTGCGGTCTTTGGGAACCCGTGCCTCGTTCAGGCGTCCCAGAAGCTTGAGCTCTCGCCAGATTTGAGGAAGCGCATGCTGATCTCGCGAGGCTTGCTGTACAGAAGAAGAGAATGCTCACCTGGTTCCGTGGCTTCGACTCCATGCTTAAATCGTGCTGTACCACAACATCTGCCTTTGAGTGATGAACGGAAACTCGCCGGAGCTGAGCGCCGGTGTCCGCTGTTTACATTGTGCTGTTCTTGCATCATGAGAATCCACTTGAATGTGTTTTTGCAGTCTGAACAATTTTGTAAACGCTGCTGAATGTACAGTAATTTATTCTTTTATGTCAGTGCTCGACTGAAGACTTTGGAAAGAGAAATAAAATGATTTTGGAATGAGATGCTCTTCTTCTTTATTCATGATGCTCCGCTTCCTTCTAGAACGTGATGTAAATGTGGTTTGAGATGACTGATGCTGGAGAGCTGTCAGCCTTCCTCATCCTGGAGCTCTTCCCTCAGGTTGTTGTCAGGAATTCCTCCTCAGCAAACTACTCCTCCCTGTTATGGAGCTTGCTTTGTGCTCTGGAACAGGAAGACGTTGTTCCCAAAGCTCTTCCCTTGATGCAGCTCCTGGAGTGACTGGTGACGGTGGAAGTGATCAGGTGTTTGGATGAGGAGTGAATGTTTCTGAACCTGGTTGAGCATCGGTGATGAACATGTGGAACACCTAAAGGTCACTCCACACTGGTCTAAAAACTTTGTTGTTTTTCTGTGGAAAACGCGGCGCACTCAACCCTTGCAATCTTCTCAACGTGTTGCTTAGATTTCATAAAATCTCTTAACTAATCTCAGACAGACGTTGGCATCTTGAAGCGGAGGTGTTGTAATCGAGAGATGAGGGATGTTTGTTGCTCGTTCTTGTTCTGAGTCTGTGACTTTAGTGAAACACTGGTGCAGACGGCTGCTCTGTGGCCTCTCAGGTTCTGATTTCAGGTCAGTCAGAAAGAGTGTGTGCATGAGAAGCAAGCTAAACCCCCCCAGGAGGAAGTGTAGGCCTGGATCCATTTGGAGAGCGCTGTGATCCTGGCCTGCAGCAAGTGGATCTGCGTCTAGTGTTACCGGGGGATCTTAAAAATGGTGAGTTTTAATAGAATGCGTTTCAGAGCTTGAGCTACACCCTCAGCAAACCTTTTCATCACAACTAAAACTAAATTTCAGACACAGGTTTGATTTCAGAGGGAACTGATGGAAAGTAGTCGTTGAGTTTTCACAAATCTGGGCTTTTAAGTAAGAGAACACACGAGAGAAGCGTTTCCAAACATTTATTAAATATATTGACAAGTAAACACAGTGTTCTGGATATTGATGTTTACAAACAGTTTTTTAAAGTAAAATCAAACAAAATGGTTTGTACAAAAATATAATTTGTGAAATATAACAAAACCTCCAACATGCAGCTCAGTCTCGTTTAAGGTGAAGAGATGAGTTAGTGCTTCAACATTAATGAAAACCAGACATCTCTGTGTGTTTGAGACGGTGCAGCACGTGAACTCCAGCATCTTTCACACACAAAGGTGATGTAGGACTTGTATAAAGGTCCTGAGATGATCAGAACCTGTGAAATGTTCTCCTCATTCTCTCAGCAGCTGCTTCTCTCTGTCTGTGATGGTTCTTCTCCTCTACGATGCTTTGGGGATATCAAACATGCACAGGCTCTTGTATTTCTGCAGCAGCTGGTTCTTGGTTCGCACCTGCTCTCGAAGAGAGTTCAGTTTTTTCTCTTGTGCTGCTGGGCTGGTCTCGATCCCTGGCATCGAAGAGATCTGCTCTCGAGCTTCCTGGATCCTGGTCTTCAGCTTGCTCAGCTCCTGATGCACGTCTGGACTCTCTTTGTCCATGCTGGGAATGAGGTGACAATTGTTATGCCAAGCACACCACATTGTGGAGATAGTTAACTAATTTCAACTTTAAACTAACCCCGGTTTTGTCATTTAATAAAACGTGGAGCTGACAGATCTCAGGTTATCTTACAAAGGCGAGACAAACGTACCGCGAGCTTTGTTGATTTAGCATCCAGTAAGCTAACGAGCGCCAGAAATTAGCTAACAATTGTGCTATTTAAATATAAACAGGGCATGACAGTGAAGGAAAACATGCAGAATCTGATTAATTTCCCCTCACCATTTAATAACATCGTGAATAACTGGAAGAAAGGAATAATCTTCAGTTTCTTCTGCCACCGGCATCGGATTCGCCATGTTTACGGGCAGAGTTGACGTCATCAGTATGCGACAGAACGTACTCGTCTTGTTTTTACCAGTCTGTAAAGTTCTTCCTTGGTTTTCATGTGTTACCATCCCTATATTTTACCCCTGTTTAGATTAGTCCATTTAGTAGTTATTAGTAATTAGTAGTCCAATTATTCAACCAAAACAGTACTGGAAATTAAAAATGGTTTAAAGCATGGTTATATATAAAGTTAATTATTTTTTTTAAAAAGCCTGCTGTTTAAATATTTGTCAACGTTAAAGAAGAATCTGATAAACAAAGATGGCAAAGAACAGGCATTAAACGGTGAAACTAACAGAAGATTTGTGACCAGCGATTAAAATAACGATGGTCATGAGAGAAGTCCTGGGTAGTGTGGTTGACTTCGGCTTAAAGAAAAACCATGTTCCAAAACAGAGCTTGGTGACGCTGCATCGTCTGATTCCAGCGTCATCTACTCACTTTAATTCCACACACAGAGAATTCAGTCAGCAGCAAAAACAATTCATATCCTCTTAATGGATACCATTATTTAATGAATGTATTTGACTAAGGCTTTTATCCAAAATGACTTAGAGTACACAGAAGGAACACACTTGACCAGTTCTTTCTCTCTCTGACTGTTGAAAGAAAGAGCCATAAGAAAAAACTATTTGTAAAGCAATTGTTTATTGTTATTAAAAGCAAGTTTTTCACTCTGGGTAGTTGCAAAGGTTGAATGTTGGCTTTCATTTCATAAATGGCAATCTGTTTAGGATTTCGGTGAATGTGTGATTTCTGCAGACGCAGTTACGTAATCATTAGCTGAAGTCTCCTGAGCTGTTTCCAGAACATTCAGGAGTCATTTCGACAGAGAGCAAAGGTGATGAGATAGAGTGTCCTGAACCCAAACTAGACGTTTGAGTCCAGATTTTCTAACTCAAAAATGTGGACATCATTGGTGAGATCCTCCAGTGTTCAAAGTCCTTCATGGAAGGCTGCAGGTTTCAGTTCCTGCCCTGCCTTGCTACAAACACCAGTCTCACTCCAAAAATACCTAGAGGAGCTTCATGACTGTGATCAGATGTTCTTCATGAAGGCTGAAGAAAACTTCATACTGATCTACATGAAGCAAGAGATGGAGACAATCTTTGAGTGTCAGACAAATCTTCGTAACGTGGAAATATCAGGACTGAAAGTGGGTCAGGTTGTTCTATTCATGACGAGAAGCAGCTTGTTCTGAGATTTCTGTTTACGAAAGCCTCCACCGGTGACCTCACACACCACGAGCTTTCTAGCATCTGATTTTCTTGTCTCCTCAGCCTTAATGAAGGTTTGCTCCTCCTGATTTCTCTGGAGACATCAGCGGCACGTTCGTGACCCTGTGATCCATTAATGACAATCTTTGACTAACCTCCAGAAACTTCTGTCTGCTGAGAGAAGCAACATTTAGCATTCCTCCCGAGCCACAGCCACCCGGTCTCCTCCTCTGGCCACTGGACCCTGCTCTCCTGATGCAAACAAGTACAACTTTACAGCAGAGATGTTTGATCTGTGCTTTAGATTAGAGCTAATAAACATTAGGGAACCGCTTTTACCCAAAGCAACTTACCTCGCAGGGAATAAACACTTTCATCCGATTTCCGCCTTTCCCAGGGATTCAAACCCACAGGCACAAGTTGTATTTCCAAAGAGCAAGAATTGAATTATAAAGAGCGTGATGTGTTGAATATATTTTGTCGGCTTTCGAAATCATCCTAATCTGTCTCTCTGCACTGAGGTGAGAGCGTGCACATTTCCTTTCATCACAAGTACAGAGCATGCTTTAGATTCCTCAAACCTTTTCTGCAATTCATCTGAAAACAGCCTTCCATTCATCTGTCCCGTATTAAAAATTCTGAATCGAAGTCTGTCCGCCGGCTCTTTCACCGAAGACTCATTTATTAATGCTCCCATTTCAATTTGATTCCTGATCCATAATTCTCCTCAAAAGTCTCTTATGTAACAGGTAGCTCCACGTGGATGCCCTGAACCCCTGCATGTGCGACTCCTTCGATGCCATCTTTGGATAAATTGGATTATTTCTGACTGAATGTTTGTTTGCCAGCTGTTTTCAGAACGCTGTGATTAATCTCTGAACACAAAGAGCAGAGCTATTATTAGTCTTGTTATTAAATGATCACAAGGCCTTGCATCGCTCCGAATGAATCCTCTGAAAGCAATAAATGATGCGGAGAAGGAGAGCGTGTGGGTCCGTGTGACTCATGTGAACGTTCGGGAAGATTTAGTCACAGAAATCAAATGTGTTTATCTTCTGATCCAACGCAGCCTTGAAACATTGCTTAATGTGATGAGAACATGAGGGAAAGTCTTCTCAAGGAAGTCTGACAGAGCAAAAGCCAGCTCCATGTTTTCAGGAATCGCTCTGTTGCGTAACGATAGGAGGTCCAGGAATCGAGAGCGATGCTCCTCATCAGGCTGTTATTCGCTCCTCAGGACGGAATCGAGAGCTTAGCTTTGTGATGTTCATGGGTTATGTAAGAGTCATTCATCTTCTCAAAGAGGTCCAAACGTACTGATCCCAGCACAAGGCTCTTTGAAGCCACACTGCTTTAGAGAAACCTTCCTGAAAATGCACAACATGAGAGTTTATGAGAGAGACACTCTACGGACACGGGGGCTTTATTAGGTTGACCCCAGAGTAAAGCAGTTTGATATTCTGGATACCAGGTGCAAGGACACAAATGGACCAAAAGATGACGAGCTCTGAAGATAAGGAGACTTGGAAACCAGCGGATAAGGAGAATTAAAGATCAGGAGACCAGGAGATGGGGAGACCACATGATAAAGACTACATGAGGTGGCCTTGAGGCTAGGAGACTTTGGAAGATACAAAAAAGACATAGTGACTTTGGAGACAGGAAAACTTCATGAAATTGAGACATTTGGAGACAATGAGACTTTGAGAACAGGGAGCATGGAAAACTGGAGACTTTGGAAATAAAAGAAGATGAAGGAGATTTGGGAAGTGGAGAAAAAAATGCACGGCAGGGAAACAGGTGCAATCCAACACTTGGAGACATGGAGATGAGGAGAACTGTGAGACCAAGACATTAAAAACCAGGAGTACTGGAGATTTGGAAACCACAAGATGATATAACCTGGACAGAAGAAGACGAGGCTAATGTTCAGTGAGTTTAGGAAATGTTGGTTGATTAAGAAGAAGTGCAGGAAGTGGCCGAGCAGGAAGTTTCCTCGATCACACTAGTGTGAAGCACGACAGCATTGGCAGATCTTTCCCCATTGATTAGGAGTATTACAGATTTGGTGGTCTTCTGGTGACCAGCACCTGTATTGAATAACAAGAACATCCGGCGATGGAGATGCGGATGGCATTGAGGGTGACGTGTGAGATGGTGACTAACACAGATGCTGGTGTGTTGTGCTGATGATTATTCTGATAACAATGATGATCAGACTGATAGAGTTGGTGGTGGCGGCGGCGGCGGTACGGCATGTTTGAATCATCCGCTGTGCGTGAAGCAGGAGGCGGACTGCAGCCAGGGTTTTCCTCCTCGTCAATAATTCAGTGTGTGACGAGACACATGCTCAAGTCTGAGTCAGGAGTTATGAATGGATCAGAATAAAGAGTGCGTCAGCTGCTCGCGTCCAGAAACAACGGGAACGCTCTCGCTTCGGTTTCTCCTTCTATCCAGACGTCTATTGATTCTCTTTGCTCTGCATAATTCAGGCGGTCCCTGCCTCTGGGAACACACTCCGTACGTTTATATCCAATAATATCCCCGTTTCCCATCAGTCAGTGAAGTGTGCGGTGCGTGGGGTGTGCATCGTTCAAGTTTCATGAAGCAGATTGTTTCCTGAATCACTCTCAGACCAACACCAGCCTTTATTTGTTTTTAAAAATGCGGTAGATTTCGTCCGCATTGTGTTATTTTCCAAAGCTAGCATCGCTCTGTCCTGTAGTTCATATGACTTAGCATGTTGCTAGCAGAGCGGCAGGGGGGTGCAGTGGCTTCCTGGGAGGAGTTTGCATGCTCCCCCTGTGCTTGCGTGGGTTTCTTTCGAGTACTTCGGTTTCCCCCACAAGACTAACAACATGCGTCAGGTTCTGAACGACATCGTTAGCATCTCGATTATTGATCAGACACTTTTATACAGAGACTTAGAGACCCAATGGCATGTGGTTAACGTGTGGCAAGCATTTAATAAACATAGCGCTTGTATGACTTGTGTAATTAGCATTTTATTGACGACATGTTCTTAGCATGTGGCTAGCATGACCTCACATCTCCCTGGTATGCTAATGGCATGTCAGTAACATGAAGCTAGAGCTAATTAGAGGCACATTATGATGTTTTAGCATGTCATAAACGTACTTTAGCATGCCAAACGGAATTAGCATCTAACTAACATGTCGTGTGACTGTAGGTGTTGCTTGGTTTACTATTCAAATGCAGACAACATGACTTAACCTGAGATGGCGTGTGGATGACATGGCCCAGCATCTCATTAACATGTTGGTAGCGTGAATTGTAATGTCATTTTATTCCGGTGACATGATTTAATATCTAAATTGGATAGTGTTAACAAAACCTAGCACGTCTGCTAACATAACATAGCAGAGTGTTGGTAGAATTACTGAAAATAATGTTGTATACGAGTGACTTTATTTAAAATTTAGTTAGCATGTTGCATTGCAGATGCTGTTGGGGAATTTGCTTTGCTGTGAATTAGCATGTCGTTAGCATGTCATTGTTAGCATGTCGTTAGATGATGAGTAAATAACATGAAGATCCATCGTTTGTTTCTTTCAATCTGTTCAGCAGTGATGCTGTGCAGGAGTGTGAGAGGGGAGGGTGTGTGTGTGGGGGACTCACGTATGGAGGCGTGGGGCTTATAACAATCGAATAATAAAATGTGTTTGCTGATTAAACCGTTTTTAACGGTTAGCTTAGGAACTGAAAATATCATTACAAATAGCTCGAGATGTGGTCCAGCATTGGTCCAACCCTCGAGCTCCGCCCAGCGACACAATGCTACAGGAGATATCGGTCGTGGGCAGAATCCTGAGGGGCTTGAGGTTTCAACCGATGAAAACTGAGACAACAAAGAGCTCCAGAAAAGCAAGTCAATCTCTGCGGCCCCTCAGGAAACCACGCCCTCGATTGTTCATACCTTTAAGGTCCAACACAATCAAAACTAATATGTAATAAAAAATGAAGGTTAGAAGTAGTGCCAGTGACCACACGCCTGAGGAACCTGGATTTTTACAGCTCTAAAGATAGCTTTGTTAACGAGGAGTCATTCTGAGTTCAGCCTCTAGTGGTCCGTCAAGGAATTACAGTTTCAGTAATTTCCTGTTACGCATCCGGAGGGTAAGTGGGAGGTTGCTTGTTTGATTGCAATGGTTACAGGTGGACTGTGGGAGGGGCAAGGTTTAATTACAGTTATTTCCACACTCCCAACAACCAGACTCATCTGGAGATGTTCCGACGCCGGGAGGCTCCGCCCACCAGCCCTCAACCTAACATCCAGATTCACCTGGAGATGTTCCGGCGCCCCTGGACCTACACCTAACACAGTCATCATCTGTTTATACTATATTATCTGTTTATACTATAGTTTATATAAATCACACTGCTGTTGTTACCCAAATGAGGATGGGTTTCCCTTTTGAGTCCAAAAAGGGAGTTTTTC